>LGRX02034832.1:0-38922 GCA_001247695.2 Cymbomonas tetramitiformis | reverse complement strand
TATTTGTTTTCATCTGACGGCTGACACTCCAGTGATAGACGATATCTAAATATCGAATCGAAATATCATTCGACCATCACCAACCGCGGCCTGTAGCGAGTAGCCGTTCACGTGTAGATAGACACAAGATAGAAGTGAAGATAACATCTTCCAGACCATCGCATGAGAGGCTGTCACAAAAGTTATCTATCCCAGGCCGCCAACCGCAGCAGAGCAGTGTGAAGCACTGGCCTGCTTGTAGTGCTTTTTGTAGCCTTTCATTTTTGTCATTATCTGTTGCACGGGTAGCTCGTTTGCGAGGGTTGAGTGTTATTTGCGAGGGTATTATTAGCTGTGCTGGCTCGCATGCGTGCGTCTGCATGTTGCTTATTCTTTGTATATCTAGTGGAAAGGGGTGATATGTGTTGCATCTCGCCAGACCACCGGTCTAGGAGTTGTTGGTTCAAAGCCAACTCACCCCGCTGAGATTTTGAGTTTCCTGTGTTACTGTTGCATAATTCCTTATGCCTTTTATACTAACAACGCAGTATGTATTTCGGCTGCAGCGCGCATGTGGGAGCGACCAAGAGCATCACTGCTTCCATACACGCAGGTGAGTTTGTTCATATTGTTATATGTGTGTGCGTTGTCGCTGCCTTCCAAAATAAGGTCCGTTTCTGTTCTGCATATCATTTTGTGCTAACTAGGTCGGGGTTGCGCAACTGCAGATGTCGCTGGAACGAGCAACTGCGTTGATGCCGCTAGAGATGTTCTCATGTCGCTGAGGTCGCATGCGTATAGATAGTGTTGCTGTCAGGTTGATGAATGTGATACTGCCAACTAGGGTTGGCCAAAAACAAAAGAATCGCACTAGGATAGAAAACACAAAACCATTTCGAGTAATATTTTAAAAGGTGTAATATTAGAAATATATATTGTCAACGTGTGCCTGAATTGTGTTCCCTTGCGTTGTGCGATTCCTTGTGCCTAGGTGGCTGTCTACCCATCCATTGCATGCTCGCATGCATGCTGTATAGTTATTATGTATCACTGCATCTGAAACTTCATTTGGTTTGCTGTGCAAGAATAACACGGCTAGGAAATAATGCAGTATGAATTATCAGCTTTTGTGGTCGGTTCTTGCGTGGGCGTAACGTTAATATCATCAGTTGATAAAACGTTGACTGGTCAAAGATTTATCCGAACATATATACCAACTAAAAACATTGTTGACTCAAACGGTTAGTAGTAACGGTTTCTCAACGGTTAGTATTTATTTCGCCAAATATGTGAGATATATATATATGCATATATACAAACACGTATTCATTCTGTAGGAATTCGCGAATGTGGGAATTCGCGAATTGGGAATACGCGAATTCATGCAGTGCAATAAGCTGAGTATGAACTGAGTATGAACTGAGTATGAACTGAGTATGAACTGACGCTCAGTTCGCACTCAGATCACCCTCAGTTCGCACTCAGATCACCCTCAGTTCGCACTCAGATCACCCTCAGTTCGCACTCAGTTCGCACTCAGTTCGCACTCAGTTCGCACTCAGATCGCACTCAGATCACCCTCAATTCGCACTCAGTTTACCCTCAGTTTGCCCTCAGTTCACACTCAATTGAGTGTGAACTGAGGCCTTATTTTTCTGTGAGTGTGATGAGGGAGGTGGAACGCAGGATGCGGCAACGAAACCGCTACTGGAGAACAAGCATGACGGGTGGAGGCAGCCAGGAACACATGGCAGAGTACCCGTTTAATACCACCACTCAGGGACTATTCGAGAAAAAGGGACGGATAAACGCATTCCAGATGCAGCAAGCCCACTCACTATATGAGGATGACCCCGTGCCCCCCCTGGTGATAGCCACGATGCGGGAAACACTTAAACCAGAAAACAGCAGTGGGCCACACACCACGAAGGCGCTGAGACTGCTCCGGAGCTCCCGAAGTTTCTCCATACAAGTGTGTGATGGCAAGCACTGGAGGGTGGTGCTGGCCGGACCGGACAAAAGAAACGACACGCTAAAGCTCTGGGTGTATGACTCCTCGAATGGGAGAACCAACGCAACTCGGCGTAACACCCAAAGACTAACGGCGGAAATAACCAACTGGGCAGAACAACTGACCAGGGCGCTAGACAAGCAGGTGACAGTCGAGCTAATGAATATAGGCAACCAAAGTGCGCAAGACCACTATAGCTGTGGAGCGTGGACCCTGATGGCCACCAACAGCAGCCCCACGGCTTTCCATGGCGTTTTTGGAACATGCCAACTGCAAAGCCCAGTCGCCCGGGAAAAACTGGTACCAGGAGGCGCCGAGGAATTGGTCACCATTTCCGAAAGAGCAAGTACGGCCTCTTCGGTACAATGCTTCGGGGGCTCTCACCAGGGACGCCCCCTATGTCGAGGACACGGTTTATGCCCTCCAACTTCTCAAGGTGACTATTCCTATTTGTTTTTGTGGCGCTGTCTTTGGGCTAACATGGCTGGCACACTTATCCATGAGCATACTCTCTTGCATACTTTGTTTTACTTTTGGGGATACTTGGAAGCTTGATTGCCTCTACTGGCGCGTGTGTTCCAGGACCCACGGGTAAGGGGAGCTGCGCCTCCATCGTGGCAAGGGCCTTTAAAGACAGCTTTCCCCACCACCACACCACCCACCACCACACCAGACATCGAAGATACAAGGTCTTTGGCACTGTCACTCGTGGCATCCACTGGCAACGAGCGTGTAGAGCCACTTGAACTTTCCATGGACGTATTTCTCTCTCATCCCCAGCCCCTGGGAAATAGTCGCAAAACTTCTTCCAGTCGTGTTCTGGGTTGGGAAACGTAAAGCTGTCAAGCTTCTTTTGCAGCGTATTGATCTCGCCATCCAGCTCACCGTAGGTCATCTTACGATCCCAGAACTTCGACTCGGGAGCATCGGCATCCACGACAGCATCCACTGGTTTCCTTTCCTTAGGTATGGGAACCCATCTTCATCTAGGTAAGCAATGAAGCAGGGTGCATTTATGTCGTATACGTTGTTTTCGAACCCTCTCGGTTGTGTTTGCAGAAAGTTCTGCATAGAATGCCGGTTTTTCTTGAGAAAGCTCAGTTGCCGGTAGGCCGGTGTCGATTCCAAGGAGTGTGTTATGTTGAATCGTTTATGAGCATCTGAGGCAAGCAGCATTAGGTTCTCTCGAACATTGTTGAGAGTCTTGATCTCGGCGATACGGTTGATCATATCTTTGACCGTGTACTTCTGTTCGATGACGGCTTCGTCGACGAGCTCAGTGATCTCACGTAAGTGTCCTTCGGTCAAGGGGGCCCAGGTATCATAGAACCCCTTCGGCAGATCATGGTAGACGATCGGCTTTCCGGATGTGGGGTCCCATTTAGGCTGCTTGGTCGTTGGTGCGTTGAGGTCAGTTGTGCCGGTCGACATACCGCTTGAACGTTTACGTTTGGGCTTATTGCGAGATGACCCAACCGTGGCCAAGGTCGTCTCCGTGGCGTCTTCATCGTCCGGGTCAACTCCCTCTAGCTTCCCTTCATTGTGGGCCTTCATCACTGAAAGCGAAAACATGAAATACCAAATCGTCAGTTAGCTACTGCAAAAACACCTAAGAGCAAATAAGAATAATGTTGAGACGGGATTCACAAAAAATGGCAGCACCTCTCTGAAGTTGTTTGAACAACTTGTGCGATTGCACCGAGATAGCCCAAGCAGCCCAATGCACGTTCTTCTTGTCTGCATTCAGCTTCTGGTGATTGAACACCTGCGTCTTCAGCGCCGTTTCGAATTCGGGATTCAAGGTCTGCTTCGGCGGCACCCGACTGAAAATCAGGTTCTCAAACCTCTTCATTGCAGCGTCTCTCTCGCTGGGGTCAGCCATCAGTTTCTCCACGTGTTTTCGCATGCCAAGAATGATCTCCGTGATGTTGCGGTGCTTCATGTAGGCGTCAATGTTGTTCTGCTCATTCCCAAGCTGCGTGCGCAAACGAATTGCACGGATCATGACTATAGCTGAGAAGCTGGCCGACCGTAAACCCTCCCTAAACACTTGAGTATGTAAGCCCTGAGAAGCACCTGAGAAAACTGGCATGAGTGAGACACACCTGATTCATTTCGATGGCGCTCAAGTTCATGAAGAGACGACATTCGATGAACTGAAACGCTTCCGTTCGATTTTCATGGTTTGCGTGCTTTGCTTCATCCGCCTTGACGCAGCGACGCTTTGCCTCCAGCAAATGCTGATGTCCAAAGCAGGTGAATCTGTAGAATAACAAAGAAAGTGTAAGTTGGAACACATATGCATGCATCCATCAACGCAATGGGTCTTACCTGTATCTGCCTTGCGCGATGGCCGCCCAAACGAATGTCTCTGGGTTGGTGCTTGTTGGATCGTCTTGATTCTCTATGACGGAAATCAGGGCTGGAGATCCCGAACCGGTGTGTGGGTTCCAGTACATCATTTCGGCAATAGCCTGGGCGTGATGTTCGTCCAGTGGTCGAGGGCGATACGCTCCTTCTGCATCATCGATGTACAGGATGGGGATTTTCCACGATGTCGCACATGGATTATTATGGTCGACCAACTTATGCATGTCATCGATTGTCCTGATGGCCCACAGAAGCAACGTATACTTGGTTTTAGTAATGCACATACACCATCAAAAAAAGCAATGGTGGTATAAGAAAATCTCAGGAGGGAAGATGCATACTTGCGAATGACAGCCTGTTTTTTTTGCTCCTCTGCCTCGGTTTCTTCGGCGGTCTTCGGAGTCTTTAAAGGGGAAACAATCGCCTCAGCATCCTGATCCATGATGAATGCAGCAGGTTGCCGCTGCGGAGTTCCAGCTGCAGGAGATACAGGGCCCGCTGATGGGAGACGGTTTGCCCCTGATGGCCCTGCAGCAGGGTTTGCCCCTGAGGGCCCTGGAGAAGGGTTTGCCCCTGATGGCCCTGCAGCAGGGCTTGCCCCTGATGGCCCTGCAGCAGGGTTTGCCCCTGATGGCCCTGGAGAAGGGTTTGCCTCTGATGTCCCTGCAGCAGGGTTTGCCCCTGATGGCCCTGCAGCAGGGTTTGCCCCTGATGGCCCTGCAGCAGGGCTTGCCGCCGATGGCCCTGCAGCAGGGCTTGCCCCTGATGGCCCTGCAGCAGGGCTTGCTGCAGAGAGTCTTCGAGCAGCTCGAGTGCTTTGAGCAGGCGAAGGTGAAGTTAGAAGTGAAGGAGGTGTAGTCATTATTGGAAATGGTTGTGTACGACCCGTATCGTGTCCACCTCCAACTGGAGGTTGCGTTTGCACCTCAGATGCAGGCTTGCTACCATCGGAACCTTCTCACAACACAAAAGCAAATCAATTCTCAGTATTTGAATACATATATCAATTTTGTGACCTAAGACGGAGAGCGAAGGAGAAAGGGAGATAGAGAGCGAGAGATGTTTTATATCGGCTCACCGGCATCGCTTTCAGAGCTGGTAACTTTTTGCGTTGGAGATGGACACCCAGCTTCAGGAGATGCAGGCTTGCTACCATCGGAACCTTCTCACAACACAAAAGCAAATCAATTCTCAGTATTTGAATACATATATCAATTTTGTGACCTAAGACGGAGAGCGAAGGAGAAAGGGAGATAGAGAGCGAGAGATGTTTTATATCGGCTCACCGGCATCGCTTTCAGAGCTGGTAACTTTTTGCGTTGGAGATGGACACCCAGCTTCAGGAGATGCAGGCTTGCTACCATCGGAACCTTCTCACAACACAAAAGCAAATCAATTCTCAGTATTTGAATACATATATCAATTTTGTGACCTAAGACGGAGAGCGAAGGAGAAAGGGAGATAGAGAGCGAGAGATGTTTTATATCGGCTCACCGGCATCGCTTTCAGAGCTGGTAACTTTTTGCGTTGGAGATGGACACTCAGCTTCAGGAGATGCAGGCTTGCTACCATCGGAACCTTCTCACAACACAAAAGCAAATCAATTCTCAGTATTTGAATACATATATCAATTTTGTGACCTAAGACGGAGAGCGAAGGAGAAAGGGAGATAGAGAGCGAGAGATGTTTTATATCGGCTCACCGGCATCGCTTTCAGAGCTGGTAACTTTTTGCGTTGGAGATGGACACCCAGCTTCAGGAGATGCAGGCTTGCTACCATCGGAACCTTCTCACAACACAAAAGCAAATCAATTCTCAGTATTTGAATACATATATCAATTTTGTGACCTAAGAGTAATCCGCGGACAAGCGCAAAGAAAATAGCTTGCCAAAGAAATAAACAAAAAGCATTAACATAAAAAAAAACTATTGAAGCACAAGTAATCCGCGGGCAGTCAGAGGCATATTACCTTCGCAGCCGCTACTGTTCTCCGGTCAACGAAGAAAAGGGTCTTGCGACTGAAATAAATAAGCATGTACTTTCGTTTTAGATCGAGATGACCGAATGATGATGACCGCAAACGTGAATCATTTTAGACCAATCATTACATCTCGATCGGATTCTGAATATCGGAAACATGATGACACCGATGACTAGGAATTTTTGTCATGACTGCTATCTCACATTTTAGACCAATGAATATCGAGTATTTAATTATTGTAGGATCGAGCATGAGACTGCCTACTTGAATTATCATCGACAACTGCATTCATGAATTCATTTCTTCAAAAATTTAGACGACGCATGCACCTCCACTTCAAATGATTCATATTGATACAAGTATACGGAAACAAACTCAGATATCAAAAAATGGTACACAAGCTTGTACAAATAGGCAATACGAGGAAAACCATAATATCATACAAATAGATACAAGCATAAAACGAACTTCATCCAAGCGACCGTTCCAAGAGAGGAGTAACACAATCGAATCTCTTGAAAGTCGTATCAGCTTAAAGCATCGTGATAATGAGGTGGTATCTGAAAAGAAGCGTAAAGAATATTTCCGCAGACCCATTTTGAACCGTCCAAGAAAATCAGGCTTCATTGGTAAACAGGTATATTATCTCTGCTTATGCCTTGCTTTTGATATTCTGATATGCCTTCAGCTCGGCGACTCCAGCGGGCGACTCATCCGCGGATTAGTCGACCTTCAGCGCGGCGACTCCAGCGGGCAACTCTTCCGCGGATTAGTCGCCCTTCAACGCGGCGACTCCAGTGGGCGACTCTTCCGCGGATTAGTCGCCCTAAAGCGCGGCAACTCCAGTGGGCAACTCATCCGCGGATTAGTCACCCTTCAGCTTGGCGACTCCAGCGGGCGACTCATCAGCCCACGCCCTTCAGCACGGCGACTTTAGCAGAAAACTAATTTGCATTCATTTCGGTTGCAGGACTTACTTTTACCTCCTTCATTGAATGATGTGTTCAATTTCTCATGTCGCTGTAAGAGGTTATGTTCGTCGAATATTTCTAAACAAGAAGTGAAGGATCTTCGCTCTGAATTCTGGACCTTGAACGCGGCATCTCCTAAAGAGAAAAGTCTTCAAGGAATGCAGAGACAATGGCTCATATCTACCCTTAAAAAGTCGTCCGACTTTTCAGATCAAGATGCACCAGTTCTCAAATTTGCCATTGGCTCTCAGCGTGTGTGTCGCAAGTTTTATGAGAAATGTTTGCCGATATCTCATGGACGGCTGACGAAGCTAATAAAGGATTTATTTGCCGGAAGAAAACATAACAGGTAAACCAATTTACAGTTTTCATATAGGCGCCCATTCTTTGCATCAGATTCATTATAATAATATACATTTTTCCCTTTTCAGGCTGCACGGAAATAGCAAACAAGTGCAAGTACAGGGCTTGTCATATATTCCAAAAAACTCTCTAAAGGTTTCAGCAGCGAAAACCTTTCTGCAGAAGATTGCCAAAGAGCAAGGTCAACATCAACCGGACAAGAAAGAAACACATCTGCCTCAAGGAATGACAAAGCTTGACGTCTACGAAAAGTTTATCGAAGAGCTTCCAGCCTTTGGTTCTGAGAGATTCAAGGTCAGCGAGCCATACTGGTATACGATCTGGAGAAAACACTTCAAGTGGCTTAAGTGTCCGAAGATTTGCAAGTTCTCGGAGTGCAAGATCTGCTCGACCGCAAAGCTTCACAAGCAAGTCGCCCCGGCCGAAATGAGAGGTATGTTAGAAAGAAAACCCAATCTTGTTCGTAAGAGGTATGTTCAGAAAGAAAACACTGCTTGTTCATACACGTGACCACTTACCTGAATGTGTTTGCGTTGCAGTACGAATCGAAAATCTTTTGCAAGCTCATCGACTGGATGCAAGGGCTGAACGGGAGAAGTACTACAAACACATTCAGAAATCCAGCGCAGCAAAAGGCAACGCGAAGTGGTGGAAATATACTACCATGATCATCGATGGCATGACACAACGTACCACACAATTGCCTCACTTTCGTCGAATGCCCTCTTGGGTCAAAGACAATAAGGCATTGATAGATACCCACTGCATGGGGATACTCATCGAAGGCATCGGTCGTTTTATGGAATTCAATTTCAGTCATAACTACTCTGACAACTCGAACTATCTTGCGAACGTCATACAGCGGGCAGTAGCACGAGTTCATGAGCATCGACGATCGGGTGGGCATCCGTTACCGGAAGTATTGTATCTACAATTGGACAATGTAAGCAGCAATAAGAGCCACTTCTTGATTGCTTATTGTGCCATGCTGGTCAAACGTGGGGTATTCCGCAAGGTGAAGATCAACTATCTGATCGTGGGACATACACACGAAAATATCGATCAGATGTTTTCAAGGTTTTCTGTGGCTTTGAGGAGGCTGAACGTTTGGGATATCGAGCATTTGATGGAGGTGGCTAGGAACTGCTTTAAGGATGGAGTAGTTCCGGAATGTCAACTGATCGATGAGGTGCACGATGTCAAGGGCTGGATGCATGGATGCTATAACGAAGTGCGCGATGTCAGCTTCCAACATGCATTCAAGATTTTTTCTGGCCCCACCGGCGACGTGTTAGTGCAGGCGAAACGTTATTCATTCGATCCAGTCTGGCTTCCAAAGGAAGGTGGGGTGAAGGTATTTAAGAGCAGCCTGCCCGAGGGCTCACCATGCTTTGTCGAGCCTAAATCCATTAACGAATTGAGCGCACGGAAACAAGCGAAGCAGCTTGCAACTTCCAGGAAGTCTACGAGCAATCCATTGAAGGAGATCGAGGATCTTGTCATTCAATGCCAGAGGAATCTTTGCTTATGCATTCGAGGTAAGCACTGCACTGCTAGCGATTACGATTTGATTTGTCATATTTCAAATGTAAGTGGCCTTCTTAGTTTCTCGGGTTATGTTTTGCAGATGTCGCAACCACCGAGGAGGCGGAGCGGCTTCAATTTCTAGCCAAGCGCGCAAATACTTTTCTTGAAGGGTATGTTCAAATGCAACGTGACATTGCGGCAGGAACGTTCGAACTGAAAGAGAAGACAACGTGGGTGCTGCACGAGGCTCCCTTTGAGGTTACTGGACCCATGATGCCTGTTCCTTCGGGTGCTTTGAGCGCGAACGGGCGAGATGCGGAAGTACTGATTGTCGATGAGCCAATGGCTGATACGAATGATATTGAACGTGGATACACGGATGCACAACTGGCTGATTACGTGCAGGGCCTTCGGGACTCCGTAGCGGTTCACGTGCGCCCAGTACCTCGTCCTATCTACATCGGAGCACAAAAAATACCATTGGAAGACGAGCTCGAGATCATCTTGCGCAATACATTCTGGGAGAAACTGACGACCCGGACTACGATGTGAGCTACAGCAAGATGAAGAAAGGTAGCATGGCTGTGTTGATTGCTCCCGAATCCGAGAAGACTGCCCGGACGGAATACCCGTTTCGTATCGCTCTGGGAAGGAGCCGAGGATGGTCGAGATATCTGTACCTTTGTGAGGTACAAGAGCAGCTGCTAAATGAGAAAGGTGAGAAATGTTTGTTGATGTGATTGCGCGCGCAACCTGCTTTTAACATCACAACGTTTTATGTCAATCTAATATCTCTTTTATCTTCTTTCTGGTGCAGGAGAAAAATGTTTGCGGTGGTTGACTTGTGGTACATTTAAGCTCACGAGCGCCTCCCAAAAGGAGGCCCAGAATGCAGACTCCCGGCTTTCGAAGGAGAAGGCATCGAAACCTGAAAGTTTCCGGCTGCATCAACGTACCAAGCAGGTGGCGCCGTATACACCAAGCGAAGTATTAGTAGCATGGGACTGGGACACGGAAGAGGAGCGCCGAAAGATCAATGCAAGCACACAGCGATGGATCCCGGGTGAGCAATATGACTTGTTGGTCAAACGAGTCATCGCCAGCGACATGTCAAAGAGCTTTGAGCCGCCCCAGCATAGAACACCCAAACTCTTACTGCGCGACGCAATCATGCCATTAGAGGATAAAGAGGATAAAGAGGATAAAGAGAACGCGGAGGCTGAAGAGGGTGAGAGTTCGGACGAGGAAGCCTCTTTGTCGTCCTTGTCCGATGATGACGACCAGATGTGTGAATAACTCGATCAGTCCGATGAACTTGTATATAGAAGTTGTAAAACAATAGTATATATTGTGAATATCTAATGTTGAACTATCGTGGTATTACCACGTTTGATTTCCTTGCACTCATTTTACCTAGTTCATTTTCCTTGCACTGAGATTGTTCGGACGCCCAAGGAATCTTTGGGAACGCGTATCACATGGATGGAACAAACACCACATGTCTGCATGGTCATATAAAACTTGCTTTCACGGCATCCTTGTTCATAGTCTTCGATATGCAACGAGGTTGTGTCATTGTGAGATGACCTTTTGAAAATAGTAGGGTGAGATTTGTACTTTTTATGTAACATGTCTTACGTTGGTTTGTAAAATGTCACGCATTATAAAGCCTGCCTATCTCTTCATCAGCATTCATTTCTCGCTTTCGCTCACGATAGACCCCACCTCCTACCAGTGAGCGACACACCCAGATGCCAGACTACTACATTGTCCTTTTCCGTTTTGTGCTTCCCGCCATCCGGGAAAGACGCCGTTCCCGCGAGGAATGCTTTTTGCACGCATGGGTAGAAGAACGATTTCTGTGGGCCCTTGAAACACGAGTACGCATTACATGCCCCGATATCCCTGGCACGTTTACCTCAGAAATCATTGTGTTTCCTGTGACACTTGCGCGGTTTTTTTTTCATCCTCGGAGAATTGCGAACGACGACGTCGGCGGCTTAAGAGTCAATGAGGCGTCCTACTTTAATCGGACTAGTTGGATTTCCGGTATGAATTTGTATCGCAGTTTTAACGAACTCCACCGACGATGGTTATATGATCACCATTGGGCCTGGTGCAACGGTTGGTTTCGCAACTTCCTTGACTATGACGCTGATGGTAACGAATTCGTCTATGCTCGTGTATACGACCGGCCCTGTTGCGATGATTGCGGAAGGTCAGATTCACTTGTTATGCGAGTGACTTACCCACATCGATACATATGTGTCGACCGCGCGAGTTGCGAGTTCTGGCAGGATACCGATGATACCGAAATCCCAGAGTTGCTGTCCTCCGACTCCGACTAAGGTATAAAAGCTCAATATATACCTCTTACTCAGCCTTCATTTCTTGCTTTCGCTCACCATCGTGCCACCCCTGCCACCTCCTACCATTCTGAGAGCCACCCGCCTGATGACAGCCCACGGCCACTATCTCCTTTTCGAATGCGTTCTTCCCGTCATCCGGGAAAGACGCCGTTCACGCGAGGAATCCTTTTTGCACGCGTGGGTGGAAGAGCGATTTCTGTGGGCTCTTGAATCACGTGAACGTTCGCCGCGCTATTTTGCGTACCCCTTTACCACAAATCAAGTCAGAAGACGGGCAGTGTTCCCTGTAACGCTTGCGATATACTTTGGTGGACCTGACGTGTGGTCAGTGGAAATGCAGGATGACGATGTATATGCTCGACAGTCTCGCTATAGGCACTTACATGTCTTTCGCGGCGAGGCGTCCTATTTTCGCAACTGGTCTCGTTGGATTTGCGGTATGCACTATTGCGATTTAACCGAACTCCGGCGTAGGTGGTTGGTCGATCACCATTGGGCCTGGTACAACGGCTGGTTTCGCAATCAAGTTACCTATGATGGAGATGGCAATCTATTTTATGCTCGCTTATACACCTGGGCTTGTTGCCATGATTGCGGTTCTCGAAGGACAGTTCTTGAACGTTGCAATGATGACCGAGAAACTGATATGCCACACCGCTACATCTGTGTCGATCGGGAGGCTTGCGATAGTGTGATTGAGCTTGAAATAGCTGACGAGGACACAGATTCGGAATGGGGCCATCATTTGGACGACTCAACCGATTCGGATCCGTCGGCGGGATCCCTGCACGATTAGCCACGATTAGTCATAATGCACAATTGAATAGAATACACATGGAATGTAACCACTGTGTAATACAACCACTGTGTAATACAACCACTGTGTAATAATGTAACATACAATGATTATTAAAAATGTGAAGATCGGGGTTCTTATACCATTGCTTGTACCATACACGTGACTTATGATATTTTTGTTGCCCGCATCGAGAAGAATTGTTTTCTAGAATAGATGGGTGGTGGCTAAAGCCACCGATTGAGATTCGACCATCAATTCAAATCAAGACGAGTCATCCGCCGACAGTCGACAAGGTCAGTGCAGATGTACCCGTCGCCAATACGGGTAAGATCCATATCAATGCGTCGGCATCGACTGCAGGCAGGCCTCATAGACAACTCGTACCGCGACGGGTAGATCCATTGAGGATCTGCATGCTCGTTGTAAAAGCCGTTGTACCAGGCCCAATGATATTCACGAAGCCACCGTTTTGCGAAGTCGTCGAAATCGATGTAGTCTAGCCGGAATCTGAAGTTGTTTGACATGCCAGGTCCTTGCCAATGGAACCCTTCATCATCGTAATATGGGGCTTCAAAGTTGGAGGTAGGGAATATCTGCAAGAAATTTCCCCAATCACGAACATCCCCCAATCGACTTCGAGCAGATCACGTAATTCATAGAAATAGTGAGCCAAAGTTACAGGCATCCAAACATCACCAAACATGCCCGAAAACGTCAAAACTTGTTCTTCCAACGCCCACAAGAAACGTTCTTCGACCCATGCCTGCACAAAGTATTCCTCACGCAGTTGACGCATTTCCCGAATGTAAGGAAGAACAATCCCAAACAGGACGTAATGGGTATCCGCCATTCTTGATAATGCAAAGATGAAGCGGTGTGTCTTCCAGGAAGAAATGGAAAATGATCCTCCTAAAGGCCTCAAGCGATTTAAAGATTGCCAAGGAGGGCTTGGGCCTCTCAAGGTGAATGCCGCAAACCAATAGGATGAAACCAACAATCACAAGATTGGATCAACAATTTATGAATCAAAACACATGTATCAAGGTTGATTCAATGAATCCTTCAACTCTTGAATTTCGACAATCAGCATCCCAGGCTGTTGACGTCAAAGTGATTGTCGCAAGCTTACAATATAGCTTATTCACATTTGAAAAACCATCATTCTCCTATGTCAGTGCCCCTACAATATGATAGAGCCGGAGAAATGTGCATTTATGATTTCTTCATAATGAACTTTATGTGTCAATAAGTCAAATAAGACTTCATTTGATGTTTCAATCGGCATGATGTACCGTGTCATCAATTTTATGGCTGCTATACACAGATGCTGGAACTTTTGATAAGATCTTTAATTTTCCAGGCAAAATCACATCCAAGCAAAATCACAATGATGTAAGGTGTGGCAGCTGTATGAAAATGAATGAATCTATACTCTTCCTCCCCCTCGCAAAAAGAGATGTATCAAACCAATCAGATGGTGATGGAGGATGTTATTCAATCATTATGTTATGCGAATCAGACTGAGATTACTCATCGAATGCTTTAGAGGTAACAATGTCAATCTGAACATTGATTCTCTCTACGTCATATTGGCAATATGCCTGACGTTTTTGAATGTGGCTAATGCCAGATGATGTCAAATGCAGTTGTTGGATTGCAGCTTACATACATTTGTCAATTCAGGGTCACTATAGTGTGCCCAACTTAGACAATGTTCTGGAAAATGATTGTCATGATGAACAAAGAAATCAGTGATAGAGAGTTACCGAAGTTAACTTTGGTATCGAAGCTAATGGAGAGTCAATCAAGAAGTGTCCGTAATGACAACAACTTATTACGAGTTGTATTTTCGTAGTTGATGGATGGCTGACATGTCATTTTATTATGAATAGAACATGGCATTGCCTAGTGATATGTGTATATTCTTCAGCACATGATCACTTATCTCAATGATGCCCATGTTATTTTTGGGCAAAAACTATTCAGAGACTTATTATGATAAAGAAGTATGAATGATGAATGTGTCATTTCAATCCGATAGAATTGTGACTTGTTTTATGACTATAAAATTTCTGTCACTTTTCAGAATGAGGATGAACTGCGCTTGGAAACCGTATACAGATTGCGGGTTTTCCAAGACTTCGTGGCCTAATGGATGAGGCAACAAATTTCTAAATATTCCAGAATGAACTTTGAAAGAGTTTTCATTCCTTAATGAAGCATGCTTGTCTTATGTGCCAAAATGATATGAAATTACAAATATGGTGTCAATCTATATGTGGATGGTTTATACCATTGTATGCTATTCCACAAATAAGTAATGATGTCAGAGTGAAAACTTTGGACAATTGCAACTCAGTACAAATTTGAGTGCATTCAAGCCCATTTAAATGTTCTGAATCTGAATCTAATGTACTTTTCTAGCTAGAGCTACCATTGACTATCCAACATCCACTGAGGACATTGTTTCTTACGTCTTTTGGCTTCACGCTCAGCGTTTTTCTTATTCTGCAAGCGCCTCTTTGCTACTGCTACATCCGGAACGTTGTACCAGCTACGAAACTTGCTGGTAACTTCATCTTCTGAGCTTTCTTCATCCAAAAGCAAAACTGGCTTCAACATGTCTTGTTCTTTCATCGAGGACGAATCACACAGGGATGCAGCAGACCTGCAGCATGAGAAGAAAATAAACAGCAAGAAAGTCACTATGCAAAATCACCACTGAAGGAGATGACTTTCATCATAGGGTGGTATATTGGTTGTTTCATATGACACATAGAAGATATGAATAATTCGAAGAGAATTTTGGGATAAATATCCTGGATTGGCTGTGCTTGATTGCTCTATGCCCAAGAATGACCGAAGAGATTGCTTGCCATTTTTCAGCCATATAGCGTGGAGGCTGCTTAACAACGGTTGGGTCATAAGCTAAATAGCTATGCAGCTATGTCGGAGGCTGAATAGCCATGATTGCACAGACTCTGTCTTTTATGATGAATAGACCTCTGAGAAATGGTGTCTAAAAATTCAATTGACAACAACTCAACCTTTTGGTATGATGTAGAGCTGATGATCTTTGTTGCACTTCAATTGTTTATTGTGCACTAATGAAATGCCTCGTGATATATAATCTCACAGAATAGGCATTGCTCAATGGCGATATGATCAGATATGTAATGATCAATGAAGACAAGATGGTTGGTATGGCTCATTCAGTAGGCATAATTACCTCAAAGAGATGCCAATACACGGATACATATCAAGACATAAGGGCAATAGGCTTATTGTATAGCCTTCAAGGCAGCTAGCATTTATGCTGCATTGGTCAGCTCAGTGGCTTTGACCTTTCTAGGTGTTGTACTCAGGCCGTGGCCTGCATATTGCATTGAGTAATCTTGACACCTTTAATGATCCAATCAGATGATATGTATGAAGTATCAAGAATGGTTGCCCTTTCCAATGATCATCGGTGGCAGAGGCTATAGTGCTTGCACCGTGTCAGTATACAATTCTAGTCTGGATACATGCTAGACCAGATGTATACAATGTCTAGGTCTTCAAAATCAAGCTCATATGAATGTCATGGCTGATGTATGTGTCAACTTTCATGGAGTTTTGCATGGTTTGACTGTATATAGTCAGGCTTACCACAACAAAAACAATGATGCAACTTACTTGTTTTATTATTTGTCTTTATTATTTATTATTTATTTGGGTTTTAGTTGTATTTCTAGCTTATCATCTTCCCCCCTCAAGGAAGTGTATTGCTAGGCGGTTGTCAAGCGCCGTTCAAATACAACAGAGGTCCGACCTCTTGTGTGATGACGTGGCAGCTCTATGAGCCGAATAGCAGTTCTCGGGTTGCAGCCCCTTGCACCGAAGGTGCATTGCAGTTATTGGGATGCAGCCCGAATCCACGTCATTAGCGTGGGTCATATAGTACCCAAGCATGTGCTGTGTATATACAACACTACCCTCCAGCGGCGAAGTGGCTTGCTATTACCATCATCGTATGCTGTGGGATATCAATATATGATCAGAGAGCATGGATATATATATATGTACCATGTTTGTCAATATCGGAGAGACTATGTCTTCTTTAAAATCCTCATGACTATATGTATAATGGTGCTATACTGATGTCAACACCTTTACTCTGAGTGATTTATTGATTTCAGATGTGATGTCGTGGCAAAAAATATATGTCCACGTCATTGGCACGAGTCATGTTGTGTCCATGCATACACGATCTTAGCGCAGGTCACAATACAGTGCCCGAGCATACGCGATTTTAGCGTAGGTCACATTGTGCCTCCATTATTACATCTGAGAATATCTGTTACTCATCTTTGTGAGTCTAGACAGCATTGTGCTGATTGCAATGCTTTCTCTGGTGACTTATATATCACAGATTATACCAATGTGGTGATCAGTCCAGTGCAATATTTTGTCACCGGAATGTACAGGGATTGTGAATGATTGCAATCCAGCCGGAGGAATAATCTCTACAGCTATTCTGTACTAATGAATTCATTGGAGTTATACTCATTCGACGATTCAAAACCCATGTCATTTGTAGTAATGACAACTCACATGGATATATAGGGATTTTATCAGAATGCTTTTATGTGATGTCAACATTTGTGAACAATTCACTTGCATCTCAGGACAAAAGAGTTACGCTTGGAAGGTTTTGCATGGTGGTCACCAACAGTTATCAGCTGTTATTCGGGTGCCAAATTCTGCCTTCAACACTGGGACTATATCAACCAGTCTTACAGCGATGCACTTGTCCTTCCCACTCTTATGTACGGCTATAGTGCCAAAGTGCATCAGGTGGGATATATATATATATATACATTATATAACTATCATCTTCTGATCCAGGAAATGCAATTAAGCATGGTATCAGGTTATATGTTATGTATATAGTTCAGCATTCCAAGCTTACTCGAGAATGTAAATGCTGAGCAAGAGTCAACTTATAGTCATTGGAATATAGTTTCCCATCCGAGTTTACACTTTATTAGTGATGGTGGATTTAACGTTGTACAGATTTCAACGTTACTTGTGGATGCAGTGGTTTTATCAAAGGCAATCCATCAGAAATCATCAGATCGGAATATAAAATGGATATATGTGTAATCCTATCCACCTTCTTCCCCCCTTGAGGAAGTGTAAACACATAGGCAGTCAATTGCTTATATATTCCATAGCACATAGCTTACAGCTTATAGCTTATAGGAAGCAGCTATACAGTTTTAGGGTTGCAGCCCTACAGTTCTTGGGTTGTTGCCCTACAGTTCTTGGGTTGTTGCCCTCAGTATTATCATGTCTGTGATGATTTAGCATGATATAATAATGCCAAAAAAAACAAAGTTTTTCTGAATAATAGCGGCATTTTTAGGGCATGTGTGGTTACAGTGGCCCTATTATCCAATATAGTGATTAGGGTGTTACATGGTATCAGTAACCCTAATACATGTAAAAAATATGCTGTATAATGTTTTTGCAAAGATTTTAAAGCAAAACTGCATTTAATATTTACATGAACGTAAGGTGGTTTTCAGGAGGTACGTTACACCCCCTGTCACACACATTTGATTTTAGGGTTGTTACAGGGCGTTACACATGCTGCATAAATCAGGGATTGTTATTTGATATATAAACATTCATTTCAGCAAAAAAAATCAATCCGAAATTTTCAAAATGTGTTTTACGTACAGCATTTTGAGCGATTTATCGTTACAGCAATATGTATACCCCTACATATTCCACACCTAATATCTAGGGCGTTACACGAGATATGACATATGTCATTATGATTTCCTGATACCTTAATAGGTATAAAATCATAATTTCATATAAAATGGGCACACATTTTTCATTTTGAAATCATGCGTGGAGCATTTTTACCCATTTTATAGCTTTTTTTAGCTATCTTTGATGACATATCTCAGTGTATATGTGGAATATAAAGTACAGAATCGCTGTAAGGAACTTCACTTTTGCATATGACAAATTTCATAGCAAATAAGTGAGTTGTGCTATATATCAACATTTATGGTTGATAGCATTCTGGGTTTTTTTGATTCAAACCCATGTACAACAAATATACTTTTCTGATTATGTATATTTATTGATTTAAGTGGAAACACCCACTTTAGTGATATATATATATCAACCTATGATTTGTTCTGAGCATAGGTCTGTGCTCTTAAGATTTATCAAAGTGATATATCTTATTTAGAACAAATCTGGACTTTTGCTGGATACAATCACAGCAACTTCACACAGCATATTTATGTGTGTGTTTTGTCCTTAATAACTATGTCAGATATCATGTAAGCTGATCTGAGAGTTGCATGCAATATTGATCTGATCAAGTCTGATTCAATTGTCAATATGCAGAGTAGTTTTTGTAGTTGCTCCAGCGATGATATGTGAGATGAGACGCATGGACTGCACCCAACAGTTACCAGCTGTTTTTGGGTGCAGTATTTAGCCTTCGGGTCTGGAGATAACTCCATCCAGCCCTTCAGCATGGTGTCTTATCCTGTTTACCATTACTATCACCATCGCTGACACTTTCCACGCACATGTGTTTGGAAAGTGGTATCCACATTACTATATACAGTATAATTGATATATTCACTTTGAGTCAGTGAATCTCAACATGTATAATGAATGCTAGTGTTTGTGCAGTGTATAGTACTGCTGATTAGTACTAGTGTGTGTGTGTGTGTTTACTTGTACACACTTTGCAGGATCTTTATGGATATCACAATATCCTAACAACTTATCATGCAGACAGTCAGCATACCACGTACTGATTACATCTAACATGATATATATAGTTTAGGGATTGTTGTAATTCCATGATAATCTCATTACGAAATGAGTTGCTGATAGATTTTACATGAAGCTCAGGTGAGCATTCCTTCAAGTAATCCACCATAGAATGTACATGTTACCTGGAGAGCATCTCGGCTCCACCAGGGCACGACAAACTAATTATGGTGTTGAGATTACTTTCAGGCACCCTTTGCAACATGGATTCGAATATAGACTAGCATTCACTGCAATATGCTTATGCTCTATGTACTACAGCTGTTATCGTGATCAAGCTGTACAGTATAATAAAGTATGTACCATTCACAACATTGCAATCATTCAGCATAAGATGTGTGCATGATATAGAAGTGTATGCACTGCATATTGATGATTGCTGTAAGTGAAATGAGTGTATGTGTGTGTGTGTGTGCTGATCTGCACACACATGTTGTGCACAGATCATTGTGCTGCTGACAAGTATAATGCTGATGATCAAAAGTATGTGTGTGGTCATCAGAACATTAGAATCTGCTGCAGTATGATATAATGCATTCACAGCAGTATGTATCCACAGCATAACGATTATGTGCTCCCAGCATTCCTGCATATATACAATCATTCTGCATATGATTTCATCGCGCGTACACATGTGTGCTTCTCACTGCATGTAGACACATCAAAAATGTACGTGCTAAAATCGAGCATTCCTCGTATCTTATGAAATCATGAAAGGTGTATATTATGCTGACAGGCCATAAATCATTGCACGCAGTGATTGTAAACAGTGCGTAGAGATGATTTGCAAAAATCGCTGATGTATGTTGTATACAAATGCGAGCGCGCTGCTGATGAAAAGTATGAATTGTCGTCGCTATTCATCAGCACATGATACGAGCGCTGACATGTATACAAATCAAAATTCTGTCGATGACCACTATGTCATATATCATTCTGGACAATTTTCGAACGTGATTCATGCAAGCGCGCGCATGCTGCGATCCACTTCTGCAAAATATGTGACCATCGCGCAGTATGCGACCATCGCGCATGCTGCCATCTGCAAATTAGTGACCATCGCGCAGTATGCGACCATCGCGCATGCTGCCATCTGCAAATTAGTGACCATCGCGCAGTATGCGACCATCGCGCATGCTGCCATCTGCAAATTAGTGACCATCGCGCATCAACATATATGAAGCCGTACAAAAAGCAATTCAGCGCAATCATGAAAATTGCGATACTGCGCTGATGATTTTCCGCGCGGAAACGATTTTGCCGATGATTTATCGCATCTGCGAACATGCATATATCCGCGAACCATTTATGCTAGTACATTTCATTGCTGCGCCGATATATGCCATATGCACACCTTATCGCGTATATGTGCGATCAGCTGTTTCTGCGAGTGCGCTGCGGAAAATCTTCTCGCGCAATCTCTGCGCTGTCGATATGCGAACGTATATTATTCGGGCTGCAGATATTCAATATTATGAGAACGCTGTCGTATGTGCGCCCTCCTGCAAACCTGCGAACAATATTAAATATGCTACGTCTATCACTGCACCCACTTGAGTTCTCGAGTATCGTGCCTTGACGACTTTCAGAATACCACTGTTAAGGCTGTATATACAAGCGCCGTGAATATATTATCAATATACAAAGAAACACTGCAAAGTTGGACAGCAATGCAAGTGAACAGATGAGCGGGTTTGCGAGTGCAGTCTCTGTAAGAAGATCTGCTGAAGCACAACGCTTCCTCACTTAAATACCATACGTCTCCCATCATCTTAGATGGTACCGCCATTGGGTTGTGAACCCGAGACGTAGGTTGAACGACCAGCATTGTGGAAACGACTAGTTCGTTCATGCTGCGCATGCGAGTTCCGCGCATGCTAAAAGCCAAGATGGTTCTTGTTTGTTATTCAAGATGTATCTTTGCTTTGCCATCATCGAGTTCGACTTACGAACTCTCGATGACAGGGATGCCTGATGATATGACATTATCATCTGGCGACATGTACAGTCATCGTCGACCGTACTGACGAATGTCATATCAATATATGACGCGACTCGACATGTACAGTCATGGTCGACCATACTGTCGACTGTCATAAATATATGACACGACCGACTGACATGACATGACATGGTATGACATGTCTGACAGGTATGACACATATGACATGTATGACACATATGTCATCGGTCATGACCCTGACACCTAGGCTGTTTTGGTTTTTGGTTCATGGCTAATAAATTCCCCAAATTTATTTGAAAATCGCCTATATTTATTTCGCACATTTATCACACTTTCACCTATTTTTATCGGAAATTTATCGATAATTTATCGATAAATCTGGTAAAGTGGGCATAATAACAACATTTGTAGGATGTGCAGATCGGCACCTATTTTTCGTGCATATTTATCGGTTTTAATAAAGGCCCGTATGGTGCAAGGAGCAAGGTAGTTATTCTCTAGCTGAATACAATTTATTTATGGACGAGCGGTTACTGAATGATGAGGATGGTGACCACCACCACCTGTCTTCTTTCCTGAGGGCGGTTTTTTAGGGACCTTTCTATCGCGCTCGTGAACTGCCAGAGCAGGCCCCGCTTGACCTTCTCGAATGCGCTTAAACCGGTCGAACGGGTTGACAACAGGTTGGCTTTGTTTATCCTGCGCTCGACGTTCCAACACGGTGAGTTCTAGTTCCACTTCGGCATCGTCACCGTCGTCACTGTCACTGTCGGGTCGATCCCAATCGTCCCCATAAGAATTGGCGAGTTCTGAAGCCCACACTCCAGCCATTTAAAGTCACAATTGTCACCGACGGACTGTAAAACTGAACGAATTGTCGAACGTTAGGTTAAAATATTGTCTTTCTCCAGATTCCAAAGCCAAAGGTATTTGACGTACTCGGCCGGGAATCGCAAAATTTCGCGCACAATTTTCGCGAAATTTATCGATGGATTTCGAGTTTGCGACTGGATGTTAGGAATCGAAATTCCGCGCACACACCCCCTATTTTTCGCGAAATTTATCGATTTTTCCCGACTGGATGTCTGGAATCGAAATTTCGCGCACAGACCCCCTATTTTTCGCGAAATTTATCGATTTATCACGGCTACCCATTTTTCGCAAAAAATTTCGATAAATCTGGGGAATAGCTTATTCATGGCGCATTCGCGACCTCTTGGGGTGTGGAAGTCGAGGTTGGTTTAAACCAACCTTGCTTGGGATGAAACCCAACCACATCGGATTATCTTATCGCACCTATCTTAGTTAAGTAATATATATTACAAGTTTGAAGGTCTTTCGAGAACGTTAACCCCTAAACCGTCATAACTATTTTTGGTTTTGGTTGAAGTCAGTGTTTTCCATATAGCCGCCGCATACGAAGGCCGATTTGCGTTTTGAGCATACCACTTGAAACGTATTTCAAAGGCGCATCGTACTGCATTGTTCAAAATTGAGCATCGAGTGAAAATGCGATGTCACCAATGAATGCATATCTCACGCATTGCGGCGCTGAATGCGTATCCACTGCCCCGTGTAAACCCTAATCATGACCCTAGCATGTTTTGCATAACGCCTAGCTATGTGTTGAAGATGTAACGTGACCTAAATAGGGTTGAACATGCGTATTTATACGCGCAAACCATAACCGTGTGTTGCGTCAAACGATTTTCACACTCTTCATCGTTTGATCTTGGAAGCATGCGACAGTTTTGAGAGACATTAGGCACGCAATTTGATGCGCATAAGGGAGACCTTTTCAAAACTGTTTTCAAAAGCATTTTTGGATTTTAGACGGCTTCATAAATAAATTTTAGGTACCCTTGGGTCATATATGACCCAGGAAACGGTTTAAGGGTTAAGGCGATGGCTGATTTTGTTTTTTGGGGTCGTGATACATCATGGAAAACAAAATCAGCCTACGAACTCGTCCTAACCGTTTGAGGCTCAAACCTTACAGGTTCATTGAGAAAAATGTACCGATGAGATACGTTCGATGTGGTTGGGTTTCATCCCAAGCAAGGTTGGTTTAGACCAACCTCGACTTCCACACCCCAAGAGGTCACGAATGCGCCATGAACCCAAAACCAAAACAGCCTAAGACTTATGTCCACTCAATGCTCCTCATACTTTGCATAGATGCCAAGGATGCAAACGTGAAATATATACGATAAGTTCGATATGGTTGGGTTTCATCCCAAGCAAGGTTGGTATTCGCCAACCTCGACTTCCACATCTCAAGAGCGCGCGTCCCTCCTCGCCATCGGATACCTGCGACATGACCTGCGCACACATAGTATCATAAGTTTACACATTATGATAAGCGAACTGGAAAATAAAAGTAGCCGAGCACTTTGGAAATCCATGCGTGTATCACAGCAATCACAACACCGTGCGCCCCATGAGGCGGAGGAACGTTGAAGAAATTGCGTAGCTACAATTTTACGATGCAATTGCGGATTGGGATGGGTCAACGAAGAACGAGTATTGTAACGAGTAAGCAGTCACGCAACGGCATCGGCAGCGGCAATGGTGTCCGCGATGTCGATGTGACATGTGTTCACCGTCTGCTGCCGGCGACGTTCATTGTGGTCACTGTCTCACGCGATAGACGCAGCCGTGACATGCAGTCATCAGAAAAGTTTGTCGAGTTCCCAACGCCCGTACCCTGTCCCTTTTCAAAAAGAAATATTCCCCAAAAACATTTCGCGCCCGCGGCGGGCATTTTGGCTCGCTTCGCTCGCCACTATTAAGCATACGCGCATTCCTGGCGTATGATACGGCAATCCCAGATACGCGCGTATCATACGTATGATACGTTGCCCCCAAATGAATGGAGGCCACTATAAAGGCCTCTGACCAACGTGTAAGATAAAGATTATAAGGGGGGCCTGAGGTGCTAGAAACTACCAATAAGATATATTACCCCCCCCCCATCCCGGCGTGTGAAAAAACATAAGATAAGCCCAAAATACCATGGGGTAAGGAAAATAAAACAGTACCTTAATTAGGGGGCGGGGTGTGGTGTTGCGGGGGTGTGTCTCAGCCAGACGAGAGTAGCTGCAGCTGTCGCTGTCGTGTGACGGGTCTCAGCACTCACTCACTCAGGTCCTAGAACGAAAGACCCAAACTTTTTGAAGTTTTCAGGCGAGCCCTAAAGTGCGCGGCATCCCTGCTGATCGTTAGATTATGTCAGATTATAATCTGACGATGATATGTGGCGCGAACCTTTGCAAAACTTTTCAAAACATACCACTGCAGTTCCCTTCGCTTATCATTATCTGACATTCGAAGAGACGAAGACGTCCTCATACACGTGCATACCTGATATACTATATCAATTACGTGTTGAGCGCTGTAGAGAGAGGAGTATAGAAAGAGGTCCGCCACACAGCATTGTTGGCACATATTGGTGCAGGGGCCTTCCTTGAAAGCGCAGGTCGTAGCTTTCAGCTCACAGTGCGGTTTGAGTCGACGAAAATATTCTGCAATGGACTCAGAGTCATCTGACGACAACCTCGCGGAACGCATGCCTTTGAAGAAAGGGCACGCTGCTCAACGGGAACATGTGCCTCTATCAAAGCGACGCAAAGCACCGGCAAACGTGATCGACTTGGAGTCTTCTGACGACGACCTACAGGATAGCAGGCCATTGAAGATATCGAAGACTGTGAATCCCAAAGACGTACCCCTTTCACAACGCCGTAAGGCCTCGAAGGATGAAACTCCATCGCAGCCGCGGAAGGAGCCGAAAAAGCCACCTACTGCAAAGTCCACATCAGATGCGCCAAGGTGGTTGCCTCCTTAAAAGCACCCGACATGATCGCATATTTGGGGAATTTCTGATGGATTTCAGGATATGGCGCGAGTTGTGAACTCAAATGATATCTCCGTGCCGCATAGCGCACGTATTTTCACGAGACCTACTCATCGAAATTTAACATACTCAATGTAGTCCAGTGACAACGCTCTTGCGTCCCCACGATATTTTTATTGAGGTGGAAGGCAGTGTCGTGCAGCGCTACGACCGGAGAACTGGACTGGGCTGCTCTGATATCTTCAAACGAGATTCGCTCCCTGAAGGTTCCGCAGGTGTGAAATCCTACCTTGTTAACGAAGAGTCTAGCAGCCGTTGTTGTTGAAACTGTAAAACACAATCGGAGGATGCTCTACGTCGAAGCTGGCGCTTTTCAAAAAAAAAAATATTCCAGGGAGGTGGACCTATGTTGACGCCTGACCTATTTTCCCCTCGCAACGCTCTTGTACGCACAGCTGAAATCTTACCTGAAGAGCGCGAAGATTCCACTGGGTGGAGAAAAGGACGCTCTTGTCGAGCGCATCGTTTGCCACTGGGAGAGCCGAGCATTCCGGTACGCCTAACTCTCAGTACCTTCTGCTTTCTCTGCCTTTTTTCGACCTGCAGTACCTCTGGCAATCCCTGATCTCGATCCTCGCTTCCTCTGGAACCTGAACGAGGCGGAGGTCGAGAAAGAGGTACTCATCGTGACATACACCTGTGGCGTGTGCTTCAGTGTTGAGGGGAAGCAGCCCTGGGAGCTCAAGCTTGCGGAATTACGTAAGGTGAGGCCGACTGTAAGGGGACGCCCTGAAGAGGTCAAAGGCCCCTTGCTTCTTTGGTCTCGCGAAGCGCTTCGATCGAAGATTTGACGCGAAGCCATCGACGAAATCCCTCACTTTTCCCCACAAGTATCCGCGACCGAAGATTCGATGCTGACTTTGGGGATGATGCGTGTGCCCAGGCCTTAGCAGTGCGCGGGCTCAGCCCAATGTCCGACTCCGCGCAGGAGCAGGACGATCTTGTAAGGCGCCTGACTGATTACCTCAAGGTGAGGGGCACCACATCCTTGCTGCTACCTCCGGCCTCCTGGGAGCTGCCTGACCGCTCCGACGGCACAGGCTTCCTGAAGGCTGCCTCTGCTTTGCAGCCTGTCTTCTGCACGTCGTACCTGGCTCTCGAAAGCCGATCAATGGAATTCTCAATTTGACTCCGCATCTTGCTGGCATCGGGTTTGTGGAGACATGGATTCTGTGGTCTCGAGGGGTGCACTCACGCGCTGTACTCAAACACTCAGACACCTCAAATGTGCAATCTCAGAGCATTTGTGTCGTGTATGACAGACCCATGAGGGCGGCGAAGCGACAAACGCTGCAGAGGAAAAAGTCTCGGAAGGAGGTATGAAGCGACCTCGTCCCAGCCACGCCTTTCGTACGTTGGAGCGGTGGAGTTGGAGCGGTGTCGTCAGGAGCTGTCATATTGCTCCGGCTGCGGAGAGGGGCGCGCGAGGCTTCAGCACTCGTCATGCTTTGGATGGATCTCACCAGCACAGCGGCCACACCATGCACATTTGGATGGGTGTCAACGGTCGCGCCCACACTTTGCACATGCATGGGTGTCGCCCGGAGCTGCGATGTTGTTCACTCTGTGAGGGGCGGTTTTCCCGGAAACCAGAGAGGTATGCAGGACCCCAGAGAGTGGCTGTCGAATTCATCTTAATGTGACTTGATGGTATATGTGCCACTGTATGTCTGAGAGTCTACTTGTGGCTCGGCGGGGTGGGAAATCACCACAGAGGCGGGGCAAGGTAACGGGCCTGCTGCGGGCGAGGGGGCGAAGAGCTCTGTGGCGGGTGCAATTGCCATCGCAAAGCAGGTGCCCAGCTGCTCTTCCATCCCCCGTTCACCCTGCTAGGCTGCTCCCCACAAGCATCTCCCCACAGTCCCTCACTGAGCCCCCGGCCTGGTCCTTGCAGGTACTAGCACTGGCAGCAGTTATGGACTGGGAGGGTATCCTTTCCGTCCTGGGGGAGCCCATCACCCCGGCGTCTACCACAGGTGCGATGCGAAAGCAGTACATGAAGATCTCGCTGCAGATTCACCCGGACAAGCTGTCACGCGACTTTCCGGAAGCCACCAAAGCGTTCCAGGTGCGCTGGCCGGGCTTCGCGCTGGGCGCCAAATTTGTGAGGGCGAGCAAGAGCATAAAGAGGGCGACTACGCGGAGAGTCGGCATTGCGGCGCTGACTTCCGGTGCTCTGCTGTCGCAGGCGCTCGTGATGGCTTTTGACCGGCTAAGCCAGCCCGAGCTGTATCCGGTGAGCTCACCCGCCGTCTCTAAGGATAGGCCAGGCATTTGCATCGAGGCAACCGAGACAGCCGTCGGCACCGTGTGGTGGGTATAACCATTGCCGTGACGTGACGGCCAGTGCGTTGACCCACAGCTTCCGTGGAATGTAGCGGCCGCATCCTTGGAGACATTGGGATGCTGCTCATGCTTAGCATGGAATCTTTCATCATCATGGCGCGTGGATGCCGTGCGTCATCGCGGCACGTGGATGCCGTGCATCATCGTGGCATCAGCCACGGGTACCACTTTCAGGCTTGACATCACTGGCTGCATACATGCTCATGCGGGAACGGCCAGAAGACCATGAGCAAGGCATCTTCATTTTGGCACTCATGCTCAACGACATGTATCAAGAACACATCCTGGCCATGTCATGCCAGGGCCACTGCGTCAGTGCCAGTGCGCCTCTCTCGGGAGGGTTGCCCGCATCCCTGTAGCAGCTCGGCGCCGTCTCCCGTGCGCTGAGAGCGATCACCGTGCTCGCTGACGGATGCCTCAGGAGGAAGTAAGCGAGGGGCGAGGTAAAAAAGGCAAGAAAGCAAAGATTGTGAAAATTCAACGCTCAAACGAGGGATGCCACAAGACGAAGCTGTTCTGCCCCCGCTGCCGGTGTGCACCCCTACTGCATATCCCATACGCGCAGATGGGTCTCTGCGGAAGTGGAGGGGCGGGCGTTTGCTGCTTCACGGCTCGCGATTGCGGTATTTATATCTCCTGCCTCATGCAGGATCGATGCATGCCACGTCACGGAGCGTATTCTCCAAGCCCCTGGATGCACGCGTGGCACCCCACCACTTCATGCAGCTCTGCTGTGCTTTCACAGGTGTCAGTGGGGCCAAGCAGTCACCGGCGTGCAACCCTACTTCTACAACTTTATGATGCAGGTGTGCCTTTTCTTTCGGGTCAAGCCGAGCCGTCGCCATTTCACTTTGCGGGTCCGCATTCGTGGAACATGAGGGCTTCGGTGATGGGGCCGAAATACGCAATGAGCGGGCGACACGTGATCTGGTGTCGGGGCAGTAGAGCAGAGATGGGTGTACGCCGAGAGAACTCGAGGCCTCAATTCGCCAAATCGTTAGTCGCGTTCTGGATTCTGGATGGACGCGTCCGATTGGCTGATAGATGTTGTCATTTATGGCAGACCATGCTCCACCTGCGCTGCTTTAGATTTCCTCTGGAAGACGGCCGCTGAGGCACGTGGCCGTCGGATGCGGTTCCGGTGGTATCTTCCTGCGTGCGCGCGGCGGTGACGGCGACGGTGACGGCGGCGGCGGCGGCGGCTCTGGGAACACTTGGCCTGGCGCAGGGGCTCAAGTCATACACCTGTGCGACGTGCCTGCTGGAATTTGGCTGCGTCACCGCGGTGCACAAGTGCCCCTTCTGCACGCGCGACTTCGACTACGACCCGGCGGACTTCCACCGCAAGGTGCGCTGCGGGAACGCAAAGTGCGAGAAGGAGTTTGGTTTCTTCGAGCACCACGTCCCGGAGCGCATCGAGAAGGCGCTGCGCGAGGAGCTGCGCGAGGTGCAGGTGCGCTGCAGCCCCTTCGTGCCCACCCGGATGCGTCACGTCAGCTGCCTCTCCCCATTGACTCCGAATGCCGGCGACGTGGCGAGCTCCCGCGGTGCCGTCCGGCGTTCCTCCATGGCCCCTTCAGACGGGCGCTAGCGTGTCATCTCACCACGGCGCTGACTTATCATCTCGCCACGGCGCTGCGGTGTCATCTCGCCACGGCGTTGCGGTGTCATCTCGCCACGGTGTGCGGTACCCCACATATAGCAAACATATAGCGCTTCACTATGGAGGATGGGAGAAAGCGGAGTGCTGACAAAAGCAGGCGGACAGTGGTATGACCGAGAGGGTGCGGTCTCGCGGCTGTGCAGGAGAAGAGGATGAAGGAGAGGGAGAACAGGTGTGCTCCCTCATCGTACTCCACGGCGCGCGCCTTCACCGCTTCAGGCACTCCCTGACGAGCTGGGCGACGAGCCCACTGAGGATGTCCAGCCTTGGCCGGATCTGGGGCAATTGGACCTCCCCAGCGGACGGCCTGGACGGGCAGTTGCTGTGAACAGTCTGTGAGAAGGATGGTGTTCTGCCCGAATACCGTGCCATACTCTCAAGTAATGGTATCTTGCAATCAGGGCCATTGATTGGTTCGCCACTGTGGACATGGATGGTAGTCCGCAATCAGTGCGCATTGATTGCTTCGCCCCTGTGGACATGTATGGCACCTCATGTCACAATATGTGCAGAATGACCTGACTTGACGGCACGACATCCAGGTTCGAGATGTTCTTCTCATTAACCGGGCCGGCTTGGCTTCCTCGGCACTGAGCTTTGAGCTCCCCACACTCGGGATGGGGAATGAGAGGGGGGGGCAATGGCGGCGGCAGGGAGCGCCGGGCAAGGCGGGCGAGGGAGAGCAACCTCAGTGTCAGCACGGTGGGCGAGGGAAAGCAAGTAGAAGAGGGCGCCTTCGCTCGCGGTTTAGTGGACGTGTGCCCTCGGTGTGGCGCAGAGGTGCGCCTGGGGATCTCTGGGCACCCCTTAGGCGTAGGGCCCCTCCCATGTGTGCAGGCCGCCTGTTTGTGCGTCTGCCACTCCCAGCATCGAGCGGTCAGCGTCAGTTGCTGGCATCCCCGTGGCCTACCGGAACTCCGGCATCAGAGGTTGCGGATTCATCTGGCTCAAGCGACACCGACTCACGTTACAGTATGCAGCAGTTCTGTACACGTAATGGACGAGGCGCTGAGGGAAGGCAGTGCCGCCTGAGCCAGACGAATCGGCTCCCTCCGATGGCGGAGTCTGGGAAGGCCACGGGGAGGCAAGCAACTGACGCTGACCGCTCGATGCTGGGAGTGGCTCAGCGAATCAGACAGAAGAGAATTGAGAGAGCTGTGAGAGCTGCGAGCAGGGCTTCAGCGACGCAGCGGAGCAGAAACTGCATCTGTCGCGCTGCAACGACCGCGTGGCGATACAGGTACTTTCAACCCCTGCCGAGTCGGGGGCTGCGCAGTGCTCTCTTCTGTGAGGAGCAGATGGCAAATCAGTGCCTCGGCAGCCGAGGGGATGGCGCTCAGACTTGACGGCGTTTTTCTGCAAAGGGGGTTGGAAAATATGCGGACATTCATGTTCTCAACCTCAGCTTTGCCGTCATTTCCCGCAGCTCTGCTCCTCAGTTTCCGAGGTGAAGCTGCAGGGCATGTTCCAAATGATGATAGAATGGCTTGCCAGGAGGCGTGTCATCCAAAGTGTTGACGTCACCAATGGCGCCGCATCCCAATTGGTTAGCATTGCTTCCTGGTGTGGTCACAGAATAGTCGAGAGACGCCACGAGGTGTCGCGTGAGGTGGCGCGCAGGCGTACAAGAAGAAGCAAGAGCAAGAGCGGGCGCAGGCGTCACAAGCGGATGCAGAGAAGAGTAAGCAGCTTGAGATGGAGAACTTGCGGCACTGGGAGATGCTTGGGGGGCAGACAAGTGCGCCGCCGCCCCCCTCTCTGCTGCGCCCGAGATCTCCGCAACAGCCGGCGCGGGTGCGGTGTTTGGCTGAGGCGGCTTGAGCGGATGGTCGGAGACAGGCGACCTGTGGCGGCTAGAGGAAGGCTCGCTGCGGAGGCTGTGCGCGGACAAGGGCGTTGAGTGCCCTGCGGGATCGACGAAGATGGACATGGTTCAGACTCTGGCATCACACTTGAACAAGCAGAAGGCGGGACTCCTGCTTACCAGTGGTAAGAACCTCGGACCATGCCTCTTGCCTCCACGTGACTCCACGTCTCTCGCCTCCACGTGACTCCACGTCTCTCGCTCCACGTGACTCCGTCTCCCTCCACGTGACTCCCGTCTCTCGCCTCCACCTGACTCCACATCCCTTGCCTCCACGTGACTCCACGTCTCTTGCCTCCACGACTCCACGTCTCTCGCCTCCACCTGACTCTACATCCCTTGCCTCCACGTGACTCCCGTCTCTCACCTCCACCTGACTCCACGACTCTCTTACCTCCACCTGACTCCATATCTCTCACCTCCGCGTGACTCCATCTCTCGCCTCCACCTGACTCTACATCCCTTGCCTCCACGTGACTCTCTCACACTCCCTCTCGCCTCCACGTGACTCCGTCTCTCGCCTCCACGTGACTCCACGTCTCTCGCTCCACGTGACTCCACGTCTCTCGCCTCCACCTGACTCTACATCCCTTGCCTCCACGTGACTCCACGTCTCTCGCTCCACCTGACTCTACATCCCTTGCCTCCACGTGACTCCACGGACTCTCTTACCTCCACCTGACTCCATATCTCTCACCTCCGCGTGACTCCGCATCTCTGCCTCTCCACCTGACTCCACGTCTCTCGCCTCCACCTGACTCCACACACGTCTCCCTCCACATGCCTTGCCTCCACGTGACTCCACATTCCTTGCCTCCACCTGACTCCACGTCTCGCCTCCACGTGACTCCACGTCTCTCGCCTCCACGTGACTCCACGTCTCTCGCCTCCACCTGACTCCACATTCCTTGCCTCCTCCTGACTCCATGTCTCTCACCTCCGCGTGACTCCGCATCTTTTGTGCGCCAGCACCTCCAGCCAGTGTCATACCAGCTGCTCCGATCGCCGCATCCACACGGCTCAACAGCCATGTGGAGCTCTCCTGACTTTCCCAGCCCTGTCTGCTGCCTTCACTCCCAGTGTTTCCCGCACCCTGCTCACTCTCTTGGCTCCTACTTTTTGTCCACTCATCTATGCCACAACCACATGGGCTCAAGACGAGATATATACATACGGTACATCTCATGCTCAGTCCTCCCAGCTGAATTACAAAACCTGCCTTCACACCTAAATCGTATTTACTGCCTTAAAGAACTTCTTGCGCTGCTCGCCTGCATGAGATGGGCGGCGGTTGCCCGGGGAGCTTGGGCTGGGAGCAGGCGAGGAAGGCGAAGCAGAGGCCGGCGCTGCAACCCAGCCGCCGCTTAGCCGCGATAGCCTCCCATCCAACCTCTACAACCTCTCAGTGGAGCAGCTGCAGATTGTGTGCATTTCAAACGGTATCGAACTCAAGAAGGTGAGCGCCTCGCTCTCCAAGCACCACCCCTAGGTGCGAGCGCCTCGCTCTCCAAGCACCACCCCTAGGTGCGAGCGCCTCGCTCTCCAAGCACCACCCCTATGTGCGAGCGCCTCGCTCTCCAAGCACCACCCCTAGGTGCGAGCGCCTCGCTCTCCAAGCACCACCCCTAGGTGCGAGCGCCTCGCTCTCCAAGCACCACCCCTATGTGCGAGCGCCTCGCTCTCCAAGCACCACCCCTAGGTGCGAGCGCCTCGCTCTCCAAGCACCACCCCTAGGTGCGAGCGCCTCGCTCTCCAAGCACCACCCCTAGGTGCGAGCGCCTCGCTCTCCAAGCACCACCCCTAGGTGCGAGCGCCTCGCTCTCCAAGCACCACCCCTAGGTGCGAGCGCCTCGCTCTCCAAGCACCACCCCTAGGTGCGAGCGCCTCGCTCTCCAAGCACCACCCCTAGGTGCGAGCGCCTCGCTCTCCAAGCACCACCCCTATGTGCGAGCGCCTCGCTCTCCAAGCACCACCCCTAGGTGCGAGCGCCTCGCTCTCCAAGCACCACCCCTAGGTGCGAGCGCCTCGCTCTCCAAGCACCACCCCTATGTGCGAGCGCCTCGCTCTCCAAGCACCACCCCTAGGTGCGAGCGCCTCGCTCCTGGAACGCTGACCATGTGGGTCGGTTTCCTTCACCTCAGTGAGGTGATTTCCAAAATGGGGGTTTCAGTCCAGACTGTGGTCTCCCCTGTCTCGCATAAGTTGCCACCTCGGTGATCGGACAGGGAGTCAACAGTCCTTTATGAGTTGGTGTGGAACCATGGTCTGGACTGTGATTCCGGGTCAATGTTGCTAAGCGGACACAGAAATGGTGGGGAATGAAGGCGTGGAGAAATACGCGGGGCCCCGCTCACCAAACAAATCTGGTGGTCTTAAAAAACTGTGGGTTGCTGTAAAACCGTGGCTAAACCTTGATCATCTCTCAAGTGAAGTTGTGTGAGTGAGAAGCAGCATTGAGTGCTCCTGCAAATGTCTTACAAAAGCCTGATAGCTTTTAGACCGGGATACGACTTGTTTGCACATGTCCAAATTGGCGCTTAGTGCTTGCCCGATCTGCAGATCTACGTGCAGCTGAATCAACTCGAGTAGTGCTGTCATGAATCGTGAGACACAGGGCTAGGTCGTACAGTGATCATGAATTTGCACCACTGAAATGACTTTGCATTCAAATGGGATCCGGTGCAGTGCTTGACTTCTGGGATGTTCCGCTGGCTGCAGAAACGCCCCGCGAAGAAAGATATCATTGAAGCAATCGAGGCAGCCCTGTTTCGAGGGACTGAAGACGCCGTGTTGCTGTTGGAGTAGCACTCAGACTAGGGAGTGGCTGCTTGACTGGTGATGCGTGATGGGGATGTTGAATACGCATTACGAGTAATGAATGCTAATAAACCACAATGGCGTACCCACGCTCACACTCGCTTTGCGCTTGCACTGGAGCTCGTGTGCACACTCATGCACACCATCGCACTCGCATTCTCTTTCTCATCCGCACTCTTACGCACCACATTTGATTTAGGGCACAATGTGCATACAAGTATTTCCACGACATGGAATTGGCAGTTGGTATATGCCACCGAGTGTATGTACTTGAATGATAATAGCGTGCTTGCTTGAGCTAGCAAAGTCATGCAAAATAGACGGTAAAGTAAGTAGCGCTGGGGGGCAGTGACCCCTCATGCATGGCGGTGCGGGACCCTCTCAAAGGTTGCAAACCCCGCATATTTCGATTGCCAATTCTAAATTTGCAGATAGCTATGAAGAATTCGACGGATTCTAGTCTTTCTAATTTTAGTAGTGCTTATACGTGCACACTAGTTTGTATAACGGCATCGCTAATACATTGGCTATGTCAGATGTCATTTGGATTTCGATTGCAGGCACATCATATGTAATTTATGTAGCCGATTATGCACGAACGGATCATCTAATATAAGGTTTTAATTTTTCCGGGAGCAAATTTTCATTGTTTCCGGAACAATTAACTTTTGATTTCTTCCGTAACAATGAATTTTGGCTACGGACACGCATATTTAGGGGTTTAGTGAGAGTTTATGGGGTTTATCCAGTAGTCAGGCACCCTAAAAACCTAACACTAAGCCCTGAATATGCTTTCCCGTAGCCAGAATTCATTGTTACGGGGAAAATCAAAAGTTAATTGTTCCGGAAACAATCAAAATTTGCTCCCAGAATAATATAGTTCCTTACGGAAAGTCGTTTCAGGCCCTTCACTCGCAGAAAGTGTTCAAGCATTGCTGCTACACTACGGGGTGCGTGGCATTGGACAAGATCTGCGAGGCCAACAAGGAAACGTTGGTAGTGGGACAACAGTCCATTCCTTTGTGCGAGTACCTGGTGGAACGGTACACAAGTGCCCTGGGACAGGTGGTGATGGATCCCTTCATGGGTTCCGGTAGTTGCTAAGTGGCGGCGATTCGGAAGGGAATATGCTTCTACGGGTTTGAGCGGAAACAAACCAATTTTTTTGCAGCCCTGTTCCACCTCTCCCATGCCGTGCAGTCTTACTTGGACGGCACTAACGAGGAGGAATACTCTCCACCTTAGGCCCCCTTGGGGTAGCTGGCTAGGTAGATGCGGATGTTACGTTTAGTACGCACAGATAGCTCACAGGTTAGGTTCATGGTTAAGGTGGGAACGTGTAAGCGGGAAGGTCCCAAAGGATGAAGAGCTAGGTTTCTGGTTTTTGCCGCGGCATTAGTAGTTGCTTCCATGAAATGGGCCAGCCGAGTGTGTTGGAACAATGAAAATGATGTAATCTATAATTGTATTAACCACCGACCGCCCTGCATCAAGAGTCTTGGTGCAGGCCTCGGGAAGAATTAGTAACGATGGGAAAAAATCGGTTTCCTTTTTATGGTTTCACGCGTCATCCTGAAACTCATGAAAGCCAGCATTCGAATTAAGGCAATTGTGCATCCCAAAAGGACAACCGTAATGACGCAACGTTCAAAGTGGAGTTCATAAAATTCCTCTCATTAAAAGTATGTCCAAAAATGACAAACTCGGGTCCTCGTAACCTCGTTACTTGAGTTTGGTGGCTGCGCGATATCTAATAATTTTGCGAATACGTTTTCGGAATCAAAAGAAAGGAAGAACAGTGATGGAGCGTTGCTCCTGAGGCTGAGATTCCGAAAAACTGCTTAACACCTCATGAGAAAGTTGTTAACAACCAACTTCTCGTGTCAAGCCCAGACGTGTCACGTGTCATCGATCCTTTGATCGATGACTCCCCCCGTCCCGATGCCATAGACACGGTGTGGCATCGCTCTGGCAGACGGGCCTGGCGACCCTACACTTAGGGTTCGCGTGCGTTGCTTCTACAAGAGGTAGTTATAGCTGCCACGTCAGACTATATAGTCTGACGTGGCAGCTATAACTAGCTTGTCGCTCGCTCGTCTTCGACTGATCATACGGTCGCACTGCTCGCTCAGACCCGAATGCTATTTCTTGCCACGTCACTATCATAACTTTTGAGCTCTGTTTCCAAATCCTTGATGCTGTTCGACATTTTGCTCTCTCCTCCCGAAATTTGGAAACGAAGCGACAACATCGAGCATTTGGAAACTGCATCGAGCAGCCCGCGACAGCCCGCGACAGCCGATTCAGTCGCGTTTTTTGCGCGGTTCGGCACGATTGTTCTCTTTTGGCGACCTTTCGCATGAATCGGCTCCCATAAGCTTCCCTTGTGCGAAGGTGGGATAAGGCGAATGGCGTTCCCACGGTGGTAGGGGCGGGGTTGGGGAGGGAACACCATCCTTCCTACCTGACGCTTTTTGGCAGGGCCCTTACCATGTGCACCCACTATCGGGAAAGCCAATCAGAACATGCCAGCTCAAAGATGCCATTGCAATACGACTTTTGTAAGTGCACAAATGACAAATCACCATTGGTTGTCGATGACGAGCGAGCGACAAGCTTGTCGCTCGCTCGTCTTCGACTGATCCTACGGTCGCACTGCTCGCTCAGACCCGAATGCTATTTCTTGCCACGTCGCTATCATAACTTTTGAGCTATGTTTCCAAATCCTTGATGCTGTTCGACATTTTGCTCTCTCCTCCCGAAATTTGGAAACGAAGCGACAGCATCGAGCATTTGGAAACAACATCGAGCAACCCGCGACAGCCCGCGACAGCCCGCGACAGCCGATTCAGTCGCGTTTTTTGCGCGGTTCGGCACGATTGTTCTCTTTTGGCGACCTTTCGCATGAATCGGCTCCCATAAGCTTCCCTTGTGCGAAGGTGGGATAAGGGAACACCATCCTTCCTACCTGACGCTTTTTGGCAGGGCCCTTACCATGTGCACCCACTATCGGGAAAGCCAATCAGAACATGCCAGCTCAAAGATGCCATTGCAATACGACTTTTGTAAGTGCACAAATGACAAATCACCATTGGTTGTCGATGACGAGCGAGCGACAATAGCCCAAATTAATATTTTTTAAATAATAATTGTCTACATTTTCAGCACATCGCGATGCACATTTTGATATGCGATGAGCCACGGCCGATTATTTTGAAAGAAAAAGAAAAAGAAAAAACCACGCCGATAAATTTTAAAATCTGGCCATAGGTCAAGGTGTAGCATGTGTATACTATACAGGGCCCCTGCGACTCATTGGAAGCCAATAGGAATGCGGAGGTAACAACGACCACCACCAAATCTGACGGGTCTATACACCAAGCCTGTGGGGGTGGGTGAAGGGGAGCACCATCATTTAATTTCGTCGCTCTGCCTCTCAAATAATCATAACAATTTTAGACTTAGCAAGCACCCTTGCTTGTGGAGCGCCCCGCTGGCGACAGGGGGGGCAATGGTGCCCCCCCTCCCACCCCCCTCCCGCAATAAGTTTTTCAGGGGCAAAGTAGTGGATCTCCTGAAGGTCTATCTTACGCGCGTACGCGCGTGCGCGCGTATGCGTAATCACTGGGCGAGCGAAGCGAGCGGCCACGAGCGGCGCGTGAGCGCAACGCGAGTAAGGGCGGCAAAAATTTTGCGGCTTTTCGGCCAATTTGGCGTGTCGCTATGTGTTGAAAACGGAGTGCACGGCTATTTCCGAGGTGTTGGAGGGTACCACTAAACAACGGGCCTGAGGGGCAGATCCTAAACTATACAGGGCCCCTGCGACTCATTGGAAGCCAATAGGAATGCGGAGGTAACAACGACCACCACCAAATCTGACGGGTCTATACACCAAGCCTGTGGGGGTGGATGAAGGGGAGCACCATCATTTAATTTCGTCGCTCTGCCTCTCAAATAATCATAACAATTTTAGACTTAGCAAGCACCCTTGCTTGTGGAGTGCCCCGCTGGCGACAGGGGGGGCAATGGTGCCCCCCCTCCCACCCCCTCCCGCAATAAGTTTTTCAGGGGCAAAGTAGGGGATCTCCTGAAGGTCTATCTTACGCGTGTACGCGCGTGCGCGCGTATGCGTAATCACTGGGCGAGCGAAGCGAGCGGCCACGAGCGGCGCGTGAGCGCAACGCGAGTAAGGGCGGCAAAAATTTTGCGGCTTTTCGGCCAATTTGGCGTGTCGCTATGTGTTGAAAACGGAGTGCGCGGCTATTTCCGAGGTGTTGGAGGGTACCACTAAACAACGGGCCTGAGGGGCAGATCCTAAACTATACAGGGCCCCTGCGACTCATTGGAAGCCAATAGGAATGCGGAGGTAACAACGACCACCACCAAATCTGACGGGTCTATACACCAAGCCTGTGGGGGTGGATGAAGGGGAGCACCATCATTTAATTTCGTCGCTCTGCCTCTCAAATAATCATAACAATTTTAGACTTAGCAAGCACCCTTGCTTGTGGAGTGCCCCGCTGGCGACAGGGGGCAATGAACCCCTCCACCCCCTCCGCAATAAGTTTTCAGGGGCAAAGTAGTGGATCTCCTGAGGTCTATCTTACGCGCGTACGCGCGATGCGCGCGCTATGCGTAATCCTTTGGGCGAGCGAGCGAGGCGGCTAACGGCGCGTGGGCGCAACGCAGTAAAAGGGCGACAAAAAAATTTTGCGGCTTTTCATTAGTTGTGTGTCGCTATGTGTTGAAAACGGAGTGCACGGCTATTTTCCGAGGTGTTGGAGGTACCACTTAAACAACGGGCACGAGGCGGATCTAAACTATCACGGGGCCCCTGCGACTCATTGGAAGCCAATAGGAATGCGGAGAGTAACAACGACCACCACCAAATCTGATGGGTCTATACACCAAGCCTGTGGGGGTGGATGAAGGGGAGCAACATCATTTAATTTCGTCGCTCTGCCTCTCAAATAATCATAACAATTTTAGACTTAGCAAGCACCCTTGCTTGTGGAGTGCCCCGCTGGCGACAGGGGGGGCAGTGGTGCCCCCCCTCCCACCCCCCTCCCGCAATAAGTTTTCAGGGGCAAAGTAGTCGATATTCTGAAGGTCTATCTTACGCGTGTACGCGCG
>LGRX02034831.1:0-15829 GCA_001247695.2 Cymbomonas tetramitiformis | reverse complement strand
TGATCACCGAGCCTCGATTACTTGCCCGATGATCACCGAGCCTCGATTACTTGCCCGATGATCACCGAGGGCTTTCATGGCTTCCAAGGCGCATGTGAGTGCAGCATCCGTGCTTGGGAACGCACTCTATGGCTTCGAGCGGCCACACCATTATAGCCACACAAAAACTGCCTTCATCGAGCTAAATCGAGCCCGGCTGGGCGCTCGTGCTGATTTGGCACAAATGCAAGCACCACATGGTGTGTGCTCTCCGCGCTGATGCTCGCAGAGGCTCCTAATTCCACCATACCTTCACTTGATGGCTATCAATGGAAGGCTGGAGAGTAAAGGTGTCTTGGAACCTCCGTGGCCTAGACTCTAAAACTCGGGCATAGCGTTATTGTGGTAGACCTGACATCTGGTATACTCAGTTGAGCCCAACTATTGGCTGGTGGGAGTATCCCTCAGGGGATGGTCGCCCACCATCGCCCACACTCCTATGCTCGGTCTGCAATGCAAAAGTGACCCCGGCGTGGCCACGTCAATCCGCTGCGGTGCCGCTGATTCGACCGGCTCCAGTGCCAACTTTTCCAAGGTAGGAGAGGCCTCAACCTCGGAGTTTGTAACAAACCCTTGATGCTTTTGGGGTTGAGCTCATCGCCTTGGGTTTTGTAACGAACCCTTGATACTTTTGGGGTTGAGCTCATCGCCTTGGGGTTTGTAACAAACCCTTGATGCTTTTGGGGTTGAGATCATCGCCTTGGGGTTTGTAACAAACCCTTGATGCTTTTGGGGTTGAGCTCATCGCCTTGGGGTTTGTAACAAACCCTTGATGCTTTTGGGGTTGAGCTCATCGCCTTGGGGTTTGTAACAAACCCTTGAGGCGCCCCAGGGTTGAGCTCATCGCCTTGGGGTTTGGAGGACCCGAAGCCGTAGAGTATCACCTCGAACCACGGCAAGTGCTCAGACAGCACGGGTTGTATGCAACTTCAATGGATGTCCAACTCTTCCACTAGATGTAAAAGCAATCGTCCCTCCACCACTGCGGAGTACGCTGTGAGCGATGGTCCCCACCAGCTCAAGGGCATCCTCCCTTCCCTGCCCAATCACGGAGGTTTTGCTTCTCGCTTTGCACTACCCCGCATAGGAGTCCCCACCGCTGATAGGTGACACCACCTCTAGCCCTGTTGAGCCTCCAATATTCCTCCCGAGCTCTCCTCATTGCCGTCATAGTGCGGCTCATCATCTCCCCTCGCCCTTATGTCGAGGGGAGATGATGTCGATGGCTACTAGGGTGTCTCCGACCATTAGCTCCATCCTTGGCTGAGCAGGAGAGCCTCTCCGAGGCATGTCATGATGGCGGGAGCAGCCTCTTGACTAGCTTTACCAACTTTGTGGGGCGATCGCCTGCTCTTACCGAAAGTTGGCTGTGACACTCGCCGACGTCGTGGGAAAGAGCGATGACCCCACCAAGCGCCTCGCCCATGTCATCCACGTGAATGTTTTACTGTGATGGACACGGTATAAATATTATTGGAGGTTTGCGTCACAACATGCACGGATAAGCGCGGACCTGCTTGAGGTGGCGTTGAAAGTCCACGAATCCCATAGCCTTCCACTTGCGGAGCAGACGACTCATCTCCGCATATAGCATTCCTGGTAGTAGCCACTTTAGTAGATGGGCAAGCTCCTCCTGCGGTCCGCAAACCCCACCACCAAACAAACCAAGGCTCAGACTCACAATATCCACGATGGAATTTATGGAGCAACACATTTTACCTGCCATGTGCAGTTCCTGTCCTCTGGGTTTCTGAAGCTGCATGGCACCTGGCACTCTTACATCAACACTCTCCCCAGCTTCCCACCGGAGAGTAATATACGGCACCTGGCACTCTTACATTAACACTCTCCCCGGTTTCCCACCGGAGAGTAATATACGGCACCTGTATTACATACTTTTTCTGTGTGCCAGCAAATAAGCCATTCCCTCACGCTGGCGAAAAACGCACACATCGCAGTGGGAACTCAGAGTGCTGTATTAGTGGTTGGAATGAGCTTATGCATCAATGCGCGGTCGCATCACAAGCAACTTTCAGATCTCATCGACCTCAATAGAAATATATGAGGAGCTGGAATATTCAAACACCCTGTTGTTTGCTCCAGCACATGATGGGGCTGAAAGTCAGCTCACGGTTTCCATAGCGTGAATGCAAAGTGGGCTACGCAGAATGCCATGCAACTTCAACAACACCAACAATCTTGAAGTTAGTATTCCGGAATCATTTATTCTAAGCACCATCGCAACGTAGCAAATTTGTGGAAGGAGCATCCATCAAGCAGACGGGAAATGGAATAAAACAGTCGACAACAGACCCTACTAGCACTCCTCCTTGTTGCAGCTACTACTGCCTCATGCGAGCCTCGTTGCCGCCCGGTGCCCTTGACCTGGATCTTTGAGACTGAACACTAGCACTTGGCGATGTGCGGTGGCACTTCCAAGGAAAGATAATCGCATCAGCCAAGCCTTTCGCAACGGTTAGCATGCATGCGCCTACCTCGCCGAGAGCACCGGTGCCGTTGGCATCGAACATCTCGATAAGCTTTTTGGGGCCCAGGCGCTGGACGAGCATAGTCCCGGTCAGCTTTGTTAGCACGTCGTCCACCTGTAGTGTGCTGCGCAGCCTGAGACGCACCCCTGCTGCGTCATACACTTTCCTCACCATCGCCATGTCCTCCATCTCCACGCACCCGTCCCCGTCCAAGTCCAGCATCACCATGAGGTAGCGCTCCTGTTGTGGCGACATATTCGGGATCACGTGCTTAAGCAGTTCATGCAGCGCCCGCGCATCCAACTGCGGCGGCTCACCCTGTGCACACCCCCCTCCATACACAAGCAATGTCAATCTCAGAGGAGTCTGCAGATCTCCCTGGTGTACACTCTCCTTGATCAATCAGAGATACCCTCCTCCACAGACCACCCGGCGCACACCCTCCTCGATGTTGGCACTGCCTCTCGATCCCCCTCAATTATGACACGAGATGACGTGGCCGAATGGCTCTGCAACGTGGGGGGGGAAGTGCCAGGGTGCTCACCGCACCGAAGCGCTCGAAGAGGCGTGAGAGGTCACTCGAATGGCGGGCGCAGTGGCTGTCAAGACACTGCAGCACATCCTCGCCAAGAAGCTGGATCTGGCCACCCACGAGGTGCCCGACCACGAGGTGCGAATCCCGCATCGGGGAGGGCGGCGTGTTGTCTGCAGTAACGGGGAAAACGCAGCCGGAAGCATCATCTGCAATGTACTCGATCCCACGGTGCTTCACCGGAGTGGTGCTGGCTGGGGGTGCGGCCTTCAGGAATGCCTGGCGGGAGCGCGGCGACAGCGCGGACATTGTGCGATGCAGCGAGCGCGGAGTCAAAGGAGCACTTCCCACTCGCGGCGAGAGGAGCCCCTCCTTGGGCTTGCCGACGGCAAGGATTGCGGGATGGAGGGCTCCCTGGAAGTCATCGAAGCTGACCAGGCCGTCGCCGTCCAAATCCAGCGCAGCTATACTGCTCTTTTGCTCAGCCTGCATCCTCCCCCCTCCCCCGTGTCCCCAAGGCCCCCCTCCATTGAACCCCAGCGGTTAAGAAGGATCTACATATCAAACCGGATCGCCCAATGCACAGAGGCTTGCACTGACGCAGGCCCTGAGGGCGGCTCTGACCGGGGGGTAGGGTAGTGTGGGAGGCCGGTGGAGGCAGGCTTGCGCACCTCGGTCAAGCTTGGAACAAGCTCCTTCAGGAGGCGGCTGATCTCCATGGCAGAGAGCTTGCCATCGCCATCCATGTCGTACTGGCGGAACAGCCGGAGAGGGCTCATCTCGAGCTCCAGCAGCGTCCCTGCCAGCCTCGCAAGCAGCACCCTGGATCCGGGGGTCCCCTGCTCCCAACAGCCCCCAGCGCCGCCCCAACCTAACCCCGCTTTGACCCTTTATGCTCACGACCACTCGATTTGTGTTTACATTAGACGCAACCAGTCACACGCAGATTGTATGGCACGAGCAGTGATGAGACGCCAGGGAGTCGTAAGGGGAGCGCACCTGTGCCCGGGGCACCACGAGCCCCCAGGTGAGCTCGCGCACCCGCTGGTCCCGCAGCGCCTGCGCTAGATCCGAGAAAGACACCAGGAGGTCACCATCTGAGTCCAGCAGGAGCAGCAGCTTCTGAGCGTGCTTTGAGGATTGCTCCAGGTGTGGGGCGCAGTGCCGCAGCAGCGCCAGCACCTGCTTGGAAGTCAGAGACCCGGTGCCACCCTCGTCGAAGCGGCGGAACAGCCACGGCAGCTCCCCGCGCTCCATGCACCTTGCCAGCGCACTAAGCGCCTTCTCCCCCGGGTTGCCTCCGACCCCTGAGGCGCGGACCTCTGCAAGCCGCTCCACTGCTGCGCCGCTGCTGCGCCCCAGCAGTGACGCCTCGCCCGCCGCCCCCTGGCCCTGTCCCGTACTCGCCTCAGTAGCCGTCGTCTTTTGACCGACACTCTCGTGCACAGAGGACTCCGAGTGTAGCCAATGGGGTGCCTCGTGCACAGAGGACTCCGAGTGTAGCCAATGGGGTGCCTCGTGCACAGAGGACTCCGAGTGTAGCCAATGGGGTGCCTCGGGAACACTGCATACAAGCTTCGGCAGGTGGGGCATCTGCAGCAGCTCGACATGCCGTCTGTGAGTGCAGATCACGGCCTGACATCCTTCCATAACAGGATGCCTTCAGCGCGTGCCAAATGGGAGATCACGGCGTGCAGTGCGAGCATGTGTGAGGGATGGTCTGGAGACGAAACGTGGTGGGCAGCACTCCTGGCACTCCGGGCGACTACATCGGGCATATGAGGTCGCCATGAACCCACCCCTGATCTTCGTCACGGCCCGCGCAAGAGCAGGGCTCCGTGGGGACACCTCCGGCACTCAGTCACCTCACAGCAAGCGCTGTGCTGTGCGTCCTAGGGCGGGAGCATCTGGCTGCTCACCTGCGTTGCGTTCCGCCCTGCCCCATCCACAGCCACGTTGCCCAGTGGAGGCCGCCGCTGCACCCACACCACCTGGGCTGCAGCCTGCAGCTCTTGGAAGGTGAATCGGCCTTCACCGTCCCCGCCGGGGTCCAGCGCCTCCAGGTACAGGAGGAACAACCGCCGTTGCGAAGCACCCAGCGTCTCCCCTGTGGGCGCTGCCGCCTCCACCGCTCGCATCATGGCGCTCCGCGGCAGTGCTGCGCTGCACATTGGCGTTGCCACCTCCGACCTCTCCGCCTCTAGCTCTGCAAGGAAAGCTTGGCGCACCGCACTGTGACGGGCAAGTACCGCTGCCCGCAGCACTCGCAGCGCCGGTGGCACAGGACCCGCCCCCGGGCGTCCTCCTTTGGAATCTCTGAGGGTCGACTCGGTACACACTGCCTGTGAAGCGCATTCCTGGATGCACTCCACTAGCTGGAAGTACGTCACCGCTTGCTGCGCCCTATCGCCGTCGTAGGCATCACGCGCAGGCTGCGCCGCAGCTGCAGACCCTCGCCCTTGCAGGGGTTGTGCGGGCTGCCGCGGCAAGGGTGGCGTTGCGGCAAACACTGCTGCGCGGAAGATGGACCGCTCCCCTAGAGAGGCCCCCGGTCTGACACGCCGCAGCAGCCGGTCCACCTGCGCGTCGCAACCGAAAATGCCATCTTAATTTGGTACAAGGTCCCTCCACGGCTTTTTCTCCCAGGACTGTTCGAAACACTTTCGCTTCGTACGATTGGCCTCGTTCGTTTCGTGCTATACAGCATTCCCCCGTCACTGCATTTCACAACATGTGGGTTGACGCGTGCGTACCTCAGCTGGGCCGAGCACTCCTGCCACGTCACTGCATTTCACAACATGTGGGTTGACGCGTGCGTACCTCAGCTGGGCCGAGCGCCCTGCCACGTCACTGCATTTCACAACATGTGGGCTGACGCCAGCGTACCCCGCGCTGGGCCAAGCGCCTCCTGCCACGTCACTGCATTTCACAATATGTGGGTTGACGCCAGGCGATTCTCAGCGCTCAGCGCCCTGCCACGTCACTGCATTTCACAACATGTGGGTTGACGCGTGCGTACCTCATCTGGGCCGAGCGCTCCTGCCACGTCACTGCATTTCACAACATGTGGGTTGACGCGTGCGTACCTCAGCTGGGCCGAGCGCTCCTGCCACGTCCGACTCCCGCAGCAGGTGGTCAAACACATCGCAAAACGCTTGCATGCTGTTCCGCAACACAGCTGCCACGTGCCCGAACACTGCCACTGGCCTTGGCTGTACCACCTGCTGTATTGCCCCATTTACCAGGGTCCCCACGGTATACAGCACTCCGCCAGGAGCATCGTGCTTATACACCCTCTCCGTGTGTGGGTCCCACAGCCCGGATGGCTGTGACCCACCAGCAGAGGGCGCCAACTCGTGCAACTCCCAGGCAAGCTGATCCAACGTGGGTGGCCCCTGAGGCATGGCTGGGGAGTTTACTGATGCGGGCGGCCGCACACCGGCGCGCGTGGAGGCCGGGTGCGGGATCACTTCCGGGCGCCGCAGCCGGAGGACCTGCCACACTCTGCAGCGGATCAGACGCACCAATGGCACCAGAAAGCTGCTGCTCTGACACCCGGGCGGCCGCAAGATTTCAGAGTTTTCACTATGCATGGATCCCTTTAAGCATGCCCCACGCTGGTTCCAGATCCTCAAAAGCTGACGGCACCAAAAACGGCCAATACCTAACTTGAAACATTACCATGAACAGTGCCACGTTGTGCGGGTTGCGTCAAACCTCGGCAAGGAAACTGCTACTCCGGCAGAACAGGTGGCATGGCGCAGCTTGGGCATGGCTAAGGCCGTCGGATCACTAAGTTTGTCTGCATTTGCAACTGCAAATTGTACGGCTCTCTGCATCCGGCAAAGATGGCTCCCCGCATCCGGCAAAGATGGCTCCCCGCATCCGGCAAAGATGGCTCCCCGCACCCAATCCTGTGACCAGGCATGCGGCTGGATCTCGGGCCCACCTGATAAACCGCATGAAGGGGGACGCGGCCATCGAGGCGCGTGTCATGCGAGTGGAGCTGCCGCAGCAGCCACTGAAGCAGGCGAACGGAGATGCGATACAGCCCGAGGACCTCCCGCAGTGCCCCCATCACGACCCCTAGGTCCGCCGTGTGCCGGCCCTCCCCTGCCTCACCCGGCGGCTGCAGTAGGGCCTCCAGCCGCGCGATCTGGCTCCGATTCTCTAGCAGGAACTCCGCAACCTGTCTCCACCCTTGCCCGTCTCCCCGCGATGACAGTCACCACAGTTTGCTGGACAGTCAGGCCTCAAAGGGTTCACATTGCAGAATGAATATTTGTCATGGTTTGTATGACAGACAGGTTTGTCATCGTCTGACGGGGCACAGGCCGTAGTTGGGATGATGGGTTCATGCTATGCTATCCTCCTCGCCATCGCCCCGCGCTCTGCCCTGAAGCTGTCACCCTCTGCCTCGTCAAGGCACCAACAAGGAATGTGTGAATTGCGGATGGGTCCTCGCGTAGCGCGCGCCTCAGCAGCGCGCCCTCCCTCGAGTGCACCTCAGTGGTTGTCACCGCCGCACCTCTTCCAGCTCCCGCTCCATCTGCTGCTCCTCGTCGCCCATTGGATCCCTGGCACCGCTTATACAGGGCACTGTGCCCAAGAGGTCCACCACTCGGGTGCAGGTCAGGCCACCAGCATCCTCCAACTCCAGCAGCACCTCGACCGAGCGCAGGTATTTGTGAGACACCATCCACACCCCAACCTCGGGCAGCAAGCGCTTCACCAACAGCAACACCTTCCTGCTAACGAGACTCCCCAGCCCCGCAACCCCTCCCTGCCTCAGCCTCATGCCCTGCATATGCTGATCCTGCTCACCCTAACATCAATCGAGAGGTATTGCTTGCCAGCAGCCCCTCAGCGGCCCCTCACCCTCCTCTGCGCCAACCCCTGTCATCGCGCATATCAGTCCCGTACTGGCCTTGTTCACAGGAGCACTTTTACACCAAGATGATTTTACACTGAGATTACAGCAAGATGCACATGGCTGTGATTCAGGACCAAACATGCGGGCAGGCGCAAAATGTCTTCACTCCCCTTAACCCTTATATTCCCTACGCTCTCACAGCCTGAAGCCCCCCATCCAGGGATTGTAGCCAACGGAACTACCAATCAGATGTGTACATAGCCTGAAGAAGCTCGACACGGTGACACACCCCATCTCCCCCCCGCCCCCCCCCCCTCTCTCTCTCCATTTCTTGCGCCCACGTTGCGCTCTCTCTAAGGCGGCATTTGCGGATGCCAATTGAGGAAAGGGGATAACCGGGTGGGCAGTATTCCGATGCCAGCGGTGTCCAACTCCCGAAAGACCTCCTGCACATAGTTGCAGTTTTTGGGCTCGTTGAGGTACAATTGCAGGAGACCAAACAGCTGGCTCGCGCTGTCGCCCAGTTGCAACTCGCGCCTCTGCCACCGCCCAACCACCTGTGGCCACCGCTCGCCACCCGCATCCTCGTACAGCAGTCCGCTCCCCTCGTCCTCCAGCAGGAACCGCCCCTCGAGTAACACCTCCCGCAACACCCACGCCTCCCTTGATGCCCGGGCTCCTTGCTTGCCTGGCGGCTCAAGCGGCGGCTGGGGTGAAGCCTCATCCACCTCGCGCACAAGATGCCGGTACTCCAGCTCGCCCTCCATCAGCAAGCGGACGTAGGTCAGGTCAACAGGAGCTGGGGCTGCCTCGCCTGCCTGCTTGTGCGCACAACCCACATCCCCTCCTAACTCACGTCAACTCCATCACCTTACTCATAGCCCCGTGGACTGTATAGCCCTGCCCACCCCCCATCACACTTTGATTTTGACCACCACGTGCATGCAAAGACTGCACAAACGGAGGTGCTTTCCACCTCCAAGCTACCTGCCCCTGCTGCCACCAGGGGCAACAGCTTGCGTACGAGCTCTCAAGTTTGCACAAATCCACCCAGCCAGGCGGCACTGCTGACCCGTGTCATCCCTGGTCAAGACCAGCCAGGCGGCACTGCTGACTCGCGTCACCCTGGTCAAGACCAGCCAGGCGGCGCTGCTGGAATCGCGTCACCCCACAAGACCAGTGCACTGCTGACCCCGTGTCATCCCTGGTCAAGATCAGCCAGGCGGCACTGCTGACTCGGATCACCCTGGTCAAGACCAGCCAGGCGGCACTGCTACCAGCCACCCTGGTCAAGACCAGCCAGGCGGCACTGCTGACTCGGATCACCCTGGTCAAGACCAGCCAGGCGGCTGCTGGACCGCGGCCACTCTGGTCAAGACCAGCCAGGCGGCACTGCTGACTCGGGCGTCACCTGGTCAAGACCAGCCAGGCGGCACTGCTGACTCAAGGCCACCTGGTCAAGACCAGCCAGGCGGCAATCAAGCTGACTCCTCGCGTCACCCTGGTCACACTCCGCCAGGCGGCACACTGCTGACCTCCGGATCACCCTGGTCAAGACCCGCCAGGCGGCACTGCTGACTCGCGTCGCCCTGGTCAAGACCAGCCAGGCGGCACTTCTGACTCGCGTCACCCTGGTCAAGACCCGCCAGGCGGCACTGCTGAATCGCGTCACCCTGGTCAAGACCAGCCAGGCGGCGCTGCTGACTCGCGTCACCCTGGTCAAGACCAGCCCATGCAGCCCATTGATCGAACCATTGCCACCACACCAGGGATCAACGACTCCATAGTTTGCGACATTCATCCGATTCTCCGGAGCTTCGTGGAGATCACCCCCATGTGCCCCTCGGAGTCACTTCAGATCATCTGGCACTGCTCCATCCATGCACTGAAGCCAACTCGCCAAAGCCGGCTTACATCCACCCTCCACGCTCGTCGAGCCACCTCCCACCCACCACGTGTCTGTTGAGAGCTTTCATTGGGGAGCAAATTCCAAAATCTCAGCCCCGTGATTTTTTAAATAAAAACAAATCGTGCAGACAGTGTCCCAAACCATGATAGCTGTGCATGTATAATATTGTGCACAAATTATGACCCACCAGGAATCGGGCGTGGAACTCGACCTCCGCTTGTGAAATTCGACCTTGTGGGCCTCTTCTGTGTACCACCCTCATACTTCGATAGCACGGCAGTTGCATAGAGGTAGGGCGTGAGTGTATTTTCGAGATGTGTGCTCCAAGTCATCGAAAATTGGGTCATAGTTCATGCACGCGACTATAGATTCCGCTGTAAGCCGAGGTGGCTCGGGAAGGCTGAGCCCACCTGCATGCTGACCACGAGGCTCGCCAGTTCTGCCGCCTCCATCTCCCCGCAGCACTCAATCCCAAAGGTGTCCAAGCAGGCTTCCATCCGGCTGCGCTGTGCCCGCAGGTAGCCACAAAGCGCTAGGAACACGTCCGGGGGGGGGTTAAAGCGTCGCACAACCCCCCCCGCCGCAATGCGCCCGATCAAGCGCGGCCAACCGCGCTCTGTGTCTGCCTCATCCCAAGCAAACACCTTCCCCGTTTCGGGATCGAGCAGTAACGTCTTCCCTTGGTTCTCGATCTCCTGCAGCACCCATACATCCTGCGGCTCCAAGTGGACAACCCAGGACGATTAAAACTCCGCAAGCACACTAAACAAGAACAGTGGGTAGACGGCAAGCACAACCAGCGGCGATGACAAGCGCATTCAACGACAACAACAAGCACATGGTTAGCACATCAAGCGGCATTGAAGGGCAGATGGCAAGCACATCAAGCGGCGTCGACGGGCAGATGGCAAGCACATCAAGCGGCATCGACGGGCAGATGGCAAGCACATCACGTGGCATCGAAGGGCAGATGGCAAGCACATCAAGCGGCATCGACGCGCAGATGGCAAGCACATCACGTGGCGACGGAGGGCAGACGGCACGCACGTCAAGTGGCATCGGCATCACCTTGCTCCCCGCGTCCTGCGGGAGGGATCCGATGCACTGCTCGGCATGTAGAGTGGCCCACTAATGCAAGACACGACAGATTGTTGCCACAGTACACTGGTCGCGGTGTGTAGAGTGGCATGCGAATGCCCAATTTGCCCCCCCCCTCCTCGACCCCTCTGATCTGACCTGATCCGCAGAAACGGCCTTCCTTTCTGAGTCGTCTCCGAGCCGGATTTGTTGCACGTGCAAAAGACTGTGCACTCTCATTCCCAACCCCCAGCCCCGCACATTAGCCTTCCACTATAGCACACATACCCCCCTGAAACCTCTCCCTCCTGATCGTCATCGTCCCTGCCCGTTTCCCTCCTCATCAGCATCGTTCACCCGCCATCTAGTTGCATCCGGTTAAATGGCCTGGATGGGCTGGGTTGGCCGGAGTGCAGTGTAAAGAAGGATCCGCAAGCTCTTGCACACCTTATGCATTAGAAGTTCAGACTGATCCGATGGTGAAGAAAGAGCCCGGGCCCGTTACACATTCAAACTACTTTTACAAATTTTGAGAACCATGCACAGCCGTCTGAAGCCGCCCCAATTGGATGTACTTCTCCTGGGCAAAATAATCCCCGAGCAGGGGACCGCTCCCCCGAGCAGAGGACCGCTCCCCCCGAGCAGAGGACCGCTCCCCCCGAGCAGAGTACTGCTCCCCCTAAGCTTATTTTCCTGAGCAGGTGACCGTTTTGCAGCAGTCATGCATGTTCTACGGCATTGAGTGCCAATTGCACCCATGCCCTTCTCAGGGGGCAACAGTCACTCAGTGCCCCCTGCTGTAATGAGGAGAGGGGAGACCGCAACTCCACGGCAAGTGCGGAGCATACCTGGACATGTATTTCAGGTCCAAAAACAGACTCTACAGGGGGTCTCTGGGGAGGCATGGCAATTGGCACAGAAGTTATTGTAACAGAGACTCCCCGGCTCGACAGGGCATGCCAGCTGTTGCAACATGCCATGCCCATCACCACACGTGCTCACCGCAAGGACTTCTTGAGCTCCTGAAAGGAGATGCCCTGAGCGATGTCATCTGCCAGGAGGGTCTGTAGAGCGAAGCTCAGGCTTGCAGTCTCCTCTTCTCTCACCCCTGCGTCACACCGCCTCCCCAAAGGAAAATGTGACTGCCATTCCCCCATTCTCTCTCACTATTGGAATCTGCAAGTGCTGCTGATCAGTTTGGTGTAAAGCATGACTATCTAGACCTTGTACAGTAGTCAGGATGCTCTAACCCTGAAGAAACCCTAAAGAAACACTGTGGAACCCTTAGATCTAGATCTGTAGATCTGCTGAACTAATCGTGGCCGTCAGATCACTGATGACCATCGGGAAGTGCGTAATGACTCCATCTGTAGTAGTCAGGAGTGTCACTGCGGTCGGTATGAACACGACAGTGACACGTAGGAGTCTGTTTCGTGAACTTTCACATAAGATCGCCTAATCGCCCAATCAGTAATGATGGCGCGCAAATGTTCGTGTCGTTTCGAGCTACGAACTGATATATCTTTTGATAATGAAAGTTTACGCTTGCTTTTGTGTAACCGAAACTCTCGAAATCCTACAGGTTTTGGGCCCACTTACTACACAGTAAGTGTTAACCTACGGTTGTATCACGCAATTTTTTCGCTGCGCGTTTTTCGGAAATGAGTATGAGACAAGACAAAGCCAAGCTTGCGGGGCGGACCCCACCAGGACTGGGTGTGGAATCTACTTACGGCGATATCTCGGAAGTGATGTCGGAAGGTGGAACTTCAGTTGGGGAGGACTCTGCGGCGTTGACAGCTCTTATCGATGAGCGACAACAACAGCTCTCTTCGCAGCAAGACGCGCGTATAAATGAGCTTATGAAGATGGTTCAGGTCCTGGCACAGGCAGTGCCCCAGTTGGCTGCGAATCAAAATGTGGGGACGGGAGAAGCTGTTGCGTCTCCTGAGGCCGCGAAATCTGGTATGTCTAGTTCTGGTATGCACTCTCGCGTTGCGGGTGGTACTGCGAGCGTACCTTTGCCTCCTCTGGCGGAAATGTTGAAGAGTTTCAAGTCTGATCAGCTTTATTCTGGTCAGGACGCAGAAAATGACAGCAAGTGGCTGGAATTCCGCGGTAAAATTGTGCCATGTTTGCGTCACCGGGCGCTGGCGCTGCTCTTATCTGACGCGCGCGACTTGGAGGACATCAAGAACGACGAGCACTTCTCTGTGGCAGCGAATCAGTTGTTTCACGACTTTCTGTCGGCCGTGACTTCCAAGACGGCAAATGCGGTGGTGCAGACGTACAGTGAGGAGGCGAATGGTATATTGGCCTGGCGGCAGTTAGTTAAAATGCGTCGGAGCACGGGCCCTGCGTACTTTGTGAGGCAGGTCCAGGCTCTGCTTGATGACACGAAGAAGTTTGCGTCGCTTGCTAACCCACTGCCGTTCTTTCTGAGTGCGCGGCAACTTCTCGACAGGGTGAAGGAATATGCGTGCACGAGCGAATTCCTGCCGACCGGTGAGAAATTTCATGTTGCCAGCCTGGAGGCGGTCTTTGTGGCTATGGTGCTGAAATTCTTGAACCCGGCGTATGTTGTGGTACGTTCTATGTACTCCAAGAACAAGATACCGTCGTTCCAGGAGCTGAGTGACGCGGTGTGTGACCACTTCGACAACGTTATAGCTACTTCAGCGGCAGCTACGGAGACGGGTGCTGGAATCGTGGAGGACAGGCGCAAGCAGGAGGAGCAGAAACGTACTGTGATGCTCAAGAAGGTTCCGTGCCCCATATGTCATATGACTGGGCACTCGTCCAAGGAGTGTTTTGTGACTAACGAGGGCAAGCGGGAGGAGTTCCTCAAGAAGAATCCCAAGAGGAGGGACGCGATAATGAAGAGGGTCCAGGACTACCAGAAGCATGGGAAGCTACCCAATCGTGCGGCTGCTGTCACTGAAGCTCAGCAGGACCCTGGTGTGGATGCTTCTGGGGAGGCTCTGTATGCAATCTGTGAGCTGGACAGTGTGGTTACCTGTTTCTCTGAGGACATGCCCCAGTTTATCTCTGGTTACATTGGGGAAGACTATGCTGGTGTCTCCCTGTACAACTACTATGCAGTTCTGGGTGGACTTACATCTTCTGAGAATTCTTTCCCAGTTGGAGAAGAGGGCCAATCTGTGAGTGGTGTCTGTCGGTGGAGGTCTGATGCTTCTGTGAGAGGGCACTCTGCATTGAAGAAGCATGGTAAGAGGTCACACCCTTATGTGCCCAACAAGCATCGGTTCTTGTTGAACAAGCACAAGTACTTTCCGGTGGCTCCAGTGTACGACTCGTTTGTGTACATTGACACTCTGTGCACGGCCCTCCCTGGGAGGAAGCTTGAGCCTACCCAAGCCCTGTGGGAAGCAGGAAGGGAGCAGCATCTTGGGACTGGATATCAGATATCCCCCAGGCAGCCATGGTACACCACGGATGTCCAAGGTGTGCATAGTATGTTCATGGGTGGCTCTGTGGAAGTGTCGGACAGGGCATTGAAGGTGCTGGAGGATCATCACTTTCCTGCTGTTGGCAGAGTGGTGTGCCAAGTGAAGATGGAGTGTGCCAAGCACCTTGTGGCGGAGCAGCACGGTCTACTGCAGCGTCTGATTGAGAAGGAGCCGGTCATGGTGCGAGGGTCCTTTGAGAAGTTGCAGTCATGGGTGACCTTGCTCAGCATGGTCACTCGGGACACGGTGCAGGCGGTTGAGGACTTCTGGACCTTGCTGGGATATGGTTATGAGGATGATTGGGACTTTGACTCCTCGTCTGGTGGCAGTGACGGTTCAGATCACAGTGGCTATGACTCTGAAGGCTCTTCTCATCGTGGTGATGACTCTTCGGATCCGGAAGATCATACCTCTGGAACCACACCAGATGCCTATATGGTGCATGGTGTTGAGCAGGTTTCCTTTCAACATGCCTTCTCTTCTCACCCATTGCCTGAGTATGTGCATGCACTGGGTGGCTCTGATGTCAGTTTCATGACACCTGCAAGGGTTGCTGCTCGCCATCATGCCTGGGCCTGTCACACACTATCTAGACTCGGATGTGTGCCTGGTTTCAGTGATTCCTCTGACTCGGATGAGGAAGATTATGCGTCAGATACTGTGCCAGCTCTGGAGGATGCCTCTGACTCGGACGAAGAGGATGGTGAGCACTCATGGCAGCCCTTTGAAGGAGTGGGTATCCCCTCTGATGATTGGGCATCTGGGCTGTTTTATCCTCATTGTGGCGGTGACTCTGGTAACTCCATCAGTGCTCTGGATGCAGCTTCTGACACTAGCTCGGATTATGATGGCTATGCTTCAGAGGATATGCCTGATCTGGTGGACGCTTCGGACTCGGACGAGGAGGACGAGGTGTGCATGTTGCAGCCCCTTGAAGGAGTGGGTGGCGTCCCCTCTGATGATTGGGCGTCTGGGCTATTCTCTCTCCCTTGTGAGCAACACCTCTGCCTCGAGAGCGCTGACCCTGGTACTGGTGCTGATTGGTATGATGATGCGCCTGATCTGGAGGATGGCAGTGGCTCTGATGATGACGAGTCAGGTGACTTACCAGGGGGGCATCCTATATGCACCCCACTTGCCCTGTGTGTTGCATCGGCGCACAGCAGGACTGACACATTCACCGGCGACCTGCCATTGGCTGCAGGCGGTGGTCAAGTGGCCATGTTGGACAGTGGTGCCTCCAAGCACATATTCAACTCGATGGCTAGCTTTGGGAGTGACTTTGATGCCACTTCACATTCCACTTTCAGTGTGGTGCAGGCGGGCACTGTCTCATCGGAGGGCAGTGGCACGGTGACATTTGCCAAGCTGGATGTGCTTACTGGGCGCGCTGTTGGGCTGCAATTCACTGGTGCACACTGTATCCCTGGGCAGCCTTTC
>LGRX02034830.1:0-11331 GCA_001247695.2 Cymbomonas tetramitiformis | reverse complement strand
CTTGCAGCGCGAATGCTGTCCCTACTGGGATTATGCCCGCCTTGCAGCGCGAATGCTGTCCCTACTGGGAATATGCCTCCCTTGCAGTGAGATTTTTCCCCCTGCCGAGAAGATGCCTCCCTTGCAGCGAGATGATCCGCCCTGCCGGGAATATGTCTCCCTTCCAGTGAGAATATTCCCACTTCCGGGAATATGCCTCCCCTGCAGTGAACTTCCTCCTGCCAGGAATATGCTTCTATTGCAGGGAGATTGTCCCCTCTTTTGGGAACATGCCTCCCTTGCAGCACGAATATCCCTCCTTCCGGAATATGTCCATTTTACAGCGAGAATATTCCTACTGCCAGAAGAATATCTCCCCAGCAGCACGAATATCCCTCCTGCCTGGGATATTCCTCCCTTAAAGCGGGAGTATTCTCCCTGCTGGAAATATGTCTTCCTTAAAGCACGAATATACCCCCTGCCGGGAATACGCCTCCCATCGATACTTTCCCTGCCAGGAATCTCCCTTGCAGCACGAATATTCCCCCTGTCGGGAATATGCTTCCCTTGCAGTGAAAATTCCAACCTGCCAGCGATATTGCTTTGTTGCGGCACAAATATTCCCCCTGCCGGGAATATGCCTCTCTTGGAGTGAAAATCCCCCCCTGCCAGGGATATTTCTTGCCTGCAGAACGGATATTCCCCAGTGCCAAGGAAAATGCCTCCCTTGCAGCATGATTACTTAAACTACAGGGAATATTCCTCCCTTGCAGCGAGAACATTCCTACTGCTAGGAATATTCCTCCCTTGCAGCGCAAATATCCCGCCTTTTGCAAATATGCCTCCCTTCCAGCGAGAATATCCCCCGGCCAGGAATTTGCCTCCCTCGCAGTGAGAATACCCCCCCTGCCAGGGGCCTCCCTTGCAGTGAGAATATCCCCCCTGCCAGGGGCCTCCCTTGCAGTGAGAATACCTCCCCTGCCAGGGGCCTCCTTTGCTGTGAGAATACCTCCCCTGCCAGGGGCCTCCCTTGCACTCAGATTGCCCCCCCTGCCAGGAATATGCCTCCTTGCAACGAGAATCCCCCGTGCCGGGAATACGCCTCCCTTGCAGCGCAAATATCCCCTCTGCCAGGAATATGCTTCCCTTGCAGCGAGAATATCCCCTCTGCCGGGAATATGCTTCCCTTGCAGCGAGAATATCCCCTCTGCCGGGAATATGCTTCCCTTGCAGTAAGAATTGTCCATGGTATTCTTTTGTATTTCCCTCGCAGTTCTGTTGCACTGTTTGCCGCAGGGATGCGCGGCGCTCGCACCTCTCAGCTCGGGTGGTGGAGGGTGGAAAGCAGATCGCGGAGGTGCTGCAGCGCAAAGCTGACCCCCTCGATGCTCGGAGGCGCTGCGTGGAGTTCCTCGTGCTGCAGCTCACACATCTCTGCTTGGCGGTAGACGCTGCTGATGCTACTGGGGAGAGGTGAAGCCATTGCCCATGTGACGCTTGTGTGTGCGTGTATCTCCGTCCGCCCTCGCAGGAATATGCCTCCCTTGCAGCACGAGTACCTTCCCTGCCAGGAATATATCCTCCCAGCGCGGATCTCCCCCTGCCGGGAATATGCCCACACGGTGTGTGGACTTTTGCACCATGCCCTTACTCGGTATACGAAAGCGCGCCTTTGGACACGCCAATGTGAGCTCCCAGGGTCAGGCACCACATCAGCAGTGAGAGGTTGGCATGCCACGTGGACATGCTGGTACGTCTTCACAGATGTATGAACCATGTCGGTCCGCCCTTGTGGCTGCGCTGCATGAGTTGAGTGCTAATCGTGCATCTGGTATATGTGCCCATCGTGGATCAGTGAGAGTTACAGCAGCATGTCGGCGGAGATCCGAGCTGCCCTCGGCGAGGAGGTATACGCGGTGCTGGAGGCAAAGATCAACTTGAAGGTGACATATCCTTCTTCAAATGTGCCTCTCCTGTGATCTGAACTCGGCTCTCGGAAACAGGCACAACTGAGTCCGAGTGCATTTTGTCTTCCGTCCCTTTTCAGTTGAACCAAATGCACTTCGGAGGGTCGTGCGAGGCTGATATGGCTATGGACATGGATGTGGAGGGACACCTCCAATGTTGATATAATTGGGCGTTGGGTGTGAAAGAAATTGCTGGTGTATGTTGTGTATCTCAAGCCTTGTCTATTTTGTAAATCAGCTCATCCACCCTCCCCCTTGCTATTCGTGTTGATGCACATCGCATGGAGATTGGTGGCTGGGCTTGGCTCGCAGTCACATGACCGCGTGCAGCAGCTCAACCAGCGGGCCCTATCTGTGATAGAGATGATCGATGCTAAGCCAGTTATGTGAGATTGGGTCAAACAAATCTATAATATTTAGCTGGCTTAGGGCATCTTTTGCATATATATCGCGTATGAAATTAAGCACATGCAGGTTTTGCTTACTTAGAAAATTTGCCTTTTATAGGATGCAAGTTCAACAGTGTCTCTTACAATTGTCTCAGATTGCACTCTGCGTGCTGAGGTGCTTTAACGGCAAAAGGTGCCTTTCTGACGTAGTGATTTGTGCCTGCCGCTCAATTGATGTAAACACATCCCTTGGGCATGGTGATGTGTAGGACAATGGACGTATCCCCTTTCTAGACTTTAAACCTTGTGTCATTTTACAAATTTCTTGATATCGACTTCCAATTTGCATAGCATACTTACTTCAATTGAAATCAAACTCCAAGATTATGCATTCACATTCCATGACCGATTGCTTGCCACAAATCTTGATCTAATTATGCATACACACCGTATATATATATATATATATCCGGGATCAAACCCATGGAAACATATTCGCGTGTATGTGCATGGAAAGAATGAGAAAGGGTCCCGCGCGCATGTTCATAAACAACTGAAGGAGTATATAACCCAATAAATGCATCATCACAAGAAATATCCGATGCATATCGATCCGAGTGATGTATGCGTTGAATAATGTTCTGTCATATAATATTAAATTGTATACGGGCAACGTGTGTGTGTGTGTGTGTCACTACATCCTAGTGTGTTTATACACACACCCACATGACATAGGGTATTCCAGCATCGTCAATGGTTTACAGTAAGGGACCTTATATGTTTATATGCATGTCACAGGTTAAATGCGTGGTATCACAATATGCATAGATAAATAGATACGTACACATATATACAATTAATGATAAATGGAATTTCTGCTTCAGCGTATGTTTCAAATTAACACATCACTCTACATCATCACTCGAACCAGACTGCTCGATAATTGTTCTGCGACGTGATGGGACGTGAGATTGCAGGCCTGGCGTTGCGGGTGGTCGTGCTTCAGATATTTGCTGTGATGTCTCCGCAGCTATTGATGCACCTTGCATCCTTGCGGAGGACAAGAGTCTCATCGCCCCATCATCAATAGGGTAGGGGAATGTTGACTGGCTTATCATATCACCAGGTCGCAACCTTACCTGTGTTTCCTGTGCATGTACTGCTGGATATGCAGCACAAACTGGTGGATGTGATGGCCAGGTGAGGACAAACAAAGGCAGCTGGTGCTCAGATTTGTGGATCACAAGACAAGAGTTCGATTTGTATCGAACGCCACTGGAGTCCATAAGCAGCGCAAAAACCAGCATCTTATTTCCGCCCTTGCAGTACTTCTTGCTCCTGTTTGCAGTAAAGCCAAAGTACTCGCCCCGGCCGTGTGCCTGAACCGTGCGCCGCATGGGATCCAGCCCGTTCTCGCAGATGCCTTCAATATTCTCTTCCGGTGTGCCGTGGAATGCGCATTGGATTCGCCGGTCGCGCACACGTTCCCAGGCAGCAACAAACCGTTTGTACAGTGGCTGCCCGGGCTTGGACTGAGAGACCTCTTCGATCTTCACAAAATTGTGGCCTTGTGCGTTCTTTACTAAAAAATGGCGGATGTCAGCGCGCTGAAATGCTAGAACATCCTGCAGATCGCCGCCGTCGCATGAAATGGCAGTATTTGGCGTTACAACAAGAGCAGCCGCGTGCCGCTCTTCTCGCTGTTTCAGCTGCAGACGCTCTATCAGCTGCAGACGCTCCGAGGCCTCCGCATCTGTCCGAAGTCTGCCCTGCAGCTCCAATGCCAAAATCAGGCGGTCGTCGTACCAGTTGTACCACCCCTCATTATCAAAGCTCGTGTCCTTTGAGGCGACCTGATTTCCTGCGAAGGATGCCGGGTTGAGAAAGGAACGCCACGTGTCGTTGATGACATCAGCCACACTGCCTGCTGCCTCTAGGTGTTGTGTTGTATCTTCTGGCAAATCGGCGTGCTCTGCTGCGTGCCTTTGCCCATCATGTAGTCGGGCGACATCCAGAGGCAGCCACTGGGACGAGACTGCTGGCAAAGTCCGACTGGCTCCGTGCAATGGCATCAGTAATAAGCTTGCAGCCCTCGAATCTGACTCTTTGGGCTTCGGAGGACCATCGAGCTTGTGGCATACCGAGATGACCGTTGCATCACTGCCCTTCATAGGGTCGTGTTGGGGTGCCTCGCAGAGCTCGACAGCTTGACGGCTCCGATCACTCGTCAATTCATCACTGCCCTTCATAGGGTCGTGTTGGGGTGCCTCGCAGAGCTCGACAGCTTGACGGCTCCGATCACTCGTCAATTCATCACTGCCCTTCATAGGACGTGTTAAAGTGCCCCAGAGTTTGACAGTGACGGCCCGATCACTGTCAATTCATCACTGCCCTTCATAGGGTCGTGTTGGGGTGCCTCGCAGAGCTCGGCAGCTTGACGGCTCCGATCACTCGTCAATTCATCGGTGCTCCCTTGGCTTGCGCTGCTGTGTAGCTTCAAGGCTGCTGTCAGGGAATCCCCTTCAGAGGTAGTATGGCACCCTGACCTGCTCGCCACCTGAGAGCCAGAGTTGCACAGTCGACGCCAGTTAAGAGGTGCTCTTGCTGAGCGGATGTACAGCAGGCGGCCAAGAGGTGATTCCTGATATAGCAACATCCGACGCCCGGAAAAGGTTCGGCATTTTCTAAAAACGTCGGAGGTGGGAGGATCATGTATTGACGAACACTCGCTTCACACTGCCCAGATGCGCATCAGCGGTCTCGGCAACCACCTATATGTCTATGCAAGATGTAAGGTGCTTGCAAATCCATGAGCTCAATTTCAATGAGATCCAGTGCACCATGCAAGGCAAGGCTGTTCGTCAAAGGGTTGCATACTCGTATACATGCACATGTTCAGACCACGAAAATTAACTGCAACACCTTGGGCGATGCACCTGTGGAGCTGGGATGCTGCTGCCACTGGGTCCTTGGTCGGCGCGGAGATCCAAGCAATGAGGCGACTGCTGCATCCACCAGCATGATACGTCCGCCAAGTCGCAGCCATCTTCGAGTCTCCTCCGTTTCTATTGTTTCCCGCAACCCATCAGTCCCCCCTCCGCAGGAAGTTAGCACAGAATCGACTCAGGCGACATGTTAGCATATCGCCTCAGGCAGCAAGGGTGGTTCCTTGTCGTCTCAACAGTAAAGTTTGTTGCCAGTAACTCTAGTTAGGAGGCAAGTGGTAGCCAATAGCGTGTAAGCACGATGCAGATCTGTCCGTGAAAAGAGGACGCCTCTCAAGAAAGCGCGCGATAGGGCAGGCTTCGGTGCAGTGTACACAGCTGAGTGGGAACGAAAGGAGGCAACGGTGCGGATTGCTGCCAGGGCTCTACCGGGGACTGAAATTCCCAGCTCTGGTCTTGAAGCACATGCTTCGAAGGTTCGAAAAAGCTCTCGACACTAAAGTTCTCAACGCTAGGAGGAGCTACCAATGGATCTAAAAGACTCCAGATTTCTTTGTCCATTGTGGTCCTGTGACACCGCAAAGCTCAACCAAATTCAAAGACGCTGCTGCCGTCCTACCCACACACGGCTGCAGATATCGGAAACGCCCCAAAACTCCCTCAAGGCTGAGGCGTCCGAGGGGTTGTTGTTATTAAGTATGTATAAATACAGATTCTGGCTGCATGGGAGGGCCGAGGCTGAGGAATCACATCTCAACGTGGCAGGCGAGCAGCACGTAGGGCAGACACCCAAGTTGCGAATAGCGCTCGGCGGGCAGCATCCGACAGTGGTGGTGCGTTGCACACAACAAGCCGCCCTGAGCAGCGATGCGGCAAGGTATAGCAGAGTGAAGCATCAGGAGTCGTGCCGTATTTTCAAAAAGCGGCATTGTCACAGATTGCTCCATCGACGCGCATGATAAGCACAGGCAGCTCCCTGACTGGAGCTCAAACAACGGCTACTATCAATAAGGCTGCTGACATACCAGGGACTGTCGTACACAGCTTTAAATTGTGACAGCCTTGAGCCGCGTTTTTCCAGCTGTGCGGCGTGGGTAGGGCTAATAGAAGGGCAGAGCGCGCCGACAGGAGACTCACCTCAGATGGCGAGATGAGTTTTTCAGTCGACGACGCCGACGAGGGGGAAAACGAACGTATTATTTTTAGAGAAGCACTCAGGGATGCGTTTCAGTGGAGCTAGCAGAAGTGTATTGAAGTGCACGTTGTTCATCACCTATTGAGCTTGTAATTTGCCTGAGATGTTGCTCAGAACCCTCGTGCAGATCGTCGCTGGTTTGATCCTTTCAAAGCGTGTACGCAAGGAAGACAGGAAAAAGGGTGATAAACACCACTTCATCACAGTGAGAGTTCTACTGGTAAGATTTGCTTGACATTTTCAGACGGAAACATAAGCTAACATTTGAAGCTGTCACCTCAACGTATAAGCAATCGGAACACAACGTTATAAACACCTTTTATGAAGACCGAATGAGATTCGCCGTATGAATGAATGAACAATCAAAGCGCAGATGGTTTCAGGCAGAATGGTAAGAAGAGTCGGTTCACAACGTGCGTGGCTTTATTAAAGCTCTGGTTTTGATACGTCCCCTAGCTCTAGGGGCTGAATACTGCATACCCTGCCACAAAGGTGATGTGATCCGTCCTGACTTGTGCAGTGCATGCAAATCTTTCTGCGAGAGGTTGGATATGTCTTACCAATGTCTCAACATACTATTTGTTTTTGGGCATCCGTCCTTTCACGTTTCTGGTATGAATAGTGGAATGGTATATCAGCACATCAGCTCATCATCAGTTCCACCGCGAGCCCAGGCGCAGCTGGATGTGCAGCAAGTGCTCATAACCCGGACTAGAGACTTTTTCTCACTTAAAAACTGTCAACTGTCTGCTGTACGGTACAGTGTACCGGGTACACGTGTGCTGGTGTCACGTTCTGAGAGTTGGCTCGATTCGCGTTTGCTCGTTCTCTCATCTCCTCTGTGGACTCCCGAGTTTCTGAGACGAAAGGCTTCACGATTAAGTTCCAAATCCCACCTCAGCTACTATCTGGAATGCTGGTCTATTTCACGCGCAGACACCATTTAGTGAGAAAGCCTGACTTTATCGCTGGAGTGATCGGATTTGCGAAATCAGCGAAGGCGAGGGTGGTTCAGATTATGTTTCAGCCACGTCGTGTTAACGCGGGCATCACTCAGGGATACACCAATAACGCTATGGTCATCGTCGCACCTGCAGCATTTGACAGAGGAGGGGCGCTTCTGAGTGGTCCCAAATACATTAGTATGCCTCAGTATGGATCAGCGAAGAATATCAACCTTCTTCACACGTTCACCCCAGTGGACCCGTTTAAGCACTGCACCTGGTGTGCTGCTGACCACCACTTTTCTAAATGCCCTTCGAAAGAGGAGGTCAAAGAGCAAGCGATCAAAGAGGGCCGTGTCGTGAAAGTTGATGGTGGTATCGAATGCACAGCGGAGTGCGACACTTGTTTTGTCAACTTCAAACACGGGAATCTTGTGAAGTTGGCATTTGCTACGGCGAGGTCTTTGGAAGTACATCGCTTCTCTGAGTTTCACAAGATTGTGAGTGCGGACTATCTCGCATTCACCAAAGGTGAACTCGTGCCCCCTATCAGCGGAATCCTCGCCGCAGAAAAGGAAGCTAAACGGTCACGGGAATATGCTGACTTTGGACGTCAATCGCGACGTCGCCAAGATGAGGCCTGGTCGCAAGGCACTGAGGGAGCATCCCGAAGTTTGGAGGCCGATTTCACCTCACCGCAACGTCCGGGCGCAGTTGGGCTCATCCCCGAGGTCTTGCCTCCCCCCCCACCTCCTCTCCCCTTGCTGGACGATATGGAGGAGGAGCAAGCCCATGGTGTTGCGGTTGCGGCAATAGAATCCCCCGCGCCTTCCACGACGAGCATGGAACGTGAATCTCCGGCCCAAGTGTCATACGCCGGAGCTGTGAACCGCGACTAGCCGTGTGTGCGCGGTGTACTGATCATTTTTGGGGACAGCCTTTCAGGGACTCCTTGCTATCTATTTAGCATCTATTTAGTTCAGTATAGATATGCAGCAAATCTTTGTTACAATCTGTGTGCTCAAGTTGAAATACGCGGGGTAACGAGTACGAGATCGTGGATTCGTGGTCACAAGATCGGACATGGTGAGCGTTGCTGCTTTCTTCTACCTGCCGTGACATGCAGAGCCGCAATGAAACCGTGGACGAGCCGTAGGATGAGAATCTAAGAAAGATGACGGCTGAAAGTCTCACATTGTCCTGCTCTTCATTCACGTATGTTATAATATTATTGTGCACACCCGTCATTCAGTGCCCTCTCATTGTGTTTATCATTCCGACACGTGTTTTTCTTTTTGTGGTGGTCGATCACGATATTGGGAACATGCTGACTAGGTTATTTCCAATAAGAGAGCGGTCACAAAAGCACTTTTGTGACCGGCCGCCAAATAACCCCTTTGACACCGGAGCGGTGGGCAGCCTTAAGCGCGGTGTAAGCGGTATCAATTTTCACAAGGAACTCATTTTTTTAGAGTTATAACTGGGTAATGTTTGTATTGTAGAGACTTGAGTTATGCCTTTCACTCGAATACGTATCATAGGTGATTATGCCACAAATACCGAACCCACGCGTGAGGACATCCCGTGTAGACACGCGGGTTGCGACATTATTAAACACACGACGGAAGCGGAGAGAGCACACGCCAGGAGATGCCCGCACAACCCAAAGGGCAGGACATTGCACCCATGCCCACTCCCTGGTTGCACGTTCATCGCAAAGTCTGCGCACGGGTTGAAGTACCACATACTCTCGGTCGTTAAGCATCCGGAGGCGAACGTCCGCAACACGCAAATGACACCGGCAGATATTGAAAGCACCTTTGCAGACTTTCCGCACAAGAAAAAGTACGATATTATTGTAGCAGATCCTCCGTATAAGTACGAAAACAACAGCATTTCTGGGGCAGCACAACATCACTACCCGCTGCTTACCGCGAGCCAGCTTGCGCGTCTTCCTTTAGCACGGATAGCCAGCAAACATTGCATTCTGTGTGTGTGGACGACTGGCCCGCAAATGGAGAATACTATACAACTTATACCGAAGTGGGGTTTCCGATTTCGAACTGTCCTAAGTGTCTGGTTGAAACAATCGGCTAATGGGAACTTGGTGGTCGGCTTGGGCGCGTACACGCGGTCATGCGCAGAGTTCATTTTGGTAGCTACTAGGGGAAACCCGCCGATTACGAAGTGGAGAGTAGACAACAACGTCTCGCAACTCATCTTGGCAAAAAAGGGCGCACACTCAGTGAAACCTAAAGAGGCTTTCACGGCCATAGAAACTTTGTTTGATGAGGGCCTATCGAAAATAGAATTGTTTGCTAGGAGCACTAGGGAAGGGTGGGACACCTGGGGCAATGAGGTGTGACAAGTCGCATAATGACACGAACAGTATATCTGATTATACAGTACCGGCAGCCTACAGTGCATGCGTACTTTATGTATATCTTTGATTACAAGGCCGGCGGCTTCCGCACGTGCATACTTTATGTGTACACCGACACGATTCTTATGACGGCAGCCGCCTCCGGGCATCCAAACTTTATGATTATGTATATCTTATTATTCAGTGCCGGCAGCTTCCACACATGCATACGTTATGCATATCTCCGAGTACAATGCCTGCAGCCTCCGCGCATGCATGCTTATGTATATACCTAATCATTACGACGGCAACCTCCGCGCATGCATACTGTATGTGTACATATCTTATTATACATCCAATGTATCCGATGTGTGCATCCATACATGCATTCCTACGAAATAAATATATACACAGCCTGTGGCAGCTCCGCGCACATGCATTCCAACGAGATACATATGTGCTCAGCTCGTGGCAGCTCCGCGCACACGCATTCCGATGAGATACATATATACTCCGCTTGTGGCAGCTCCGCGCACATGCATTCCGATGAGATACATACATACTCAGCCCGTGGCAGCTCCGCGCACATTCATTCTAATGAGATACATATATACCCAGCCTGTGGCACCCCCGCGCACATGCATTTCGATGAAACACACATATACTCAGCCTGTGGCAGCTCCGCGCACATGCATTTCAATGAGATACATATATACTCAGCTCGTGACAACTCATGCATTTCAATGAGATACATATATACTCAGCCTGTGGCAGCTCCGCGCACACGCATTCTGATGAGAACATATATACTCAGCCTGTGGCAGCTTCGCGCACATGCATTCCAATAAGATACATACATACTCAGTCTGTGACAGCTCCGCGCACATGCATTCCGATCAAACACACACATATTCTCGGCCTGTGGCAGCTCCGCGCACATGCAGTCCGATGATACACAAATATTCGCAGCCTGTCTCAGATCCGCGCACATGCATTTCCTTGAGATACATATATACTCAGCTCGTGACAACTCATGCATTCCAATGAGATACATATAAACTCAGCATGTGGCAGCTCCGCGCACATGCATTCCGATGAGATTCATATATACTCAGCCCGTCGCAGCTTCGCGCACATGCATTCCAATAAGATACATACATACTCAGTCTGTGACAGCTCCGCGCACATGCATTCCGATGAAACACACACATATTCTCGGCCTTTGGCAGCTCCGCGCACATGCAATCCCATGAAATACATATTTACTCAGCCTGAATGACTCCAGCGCACTTTATGCATTCCGATGAGATATATATATATATACTTCGACCTGGCACCCCGGCACATGCGACATGGTAGGTCTCCCCATATATACTCAGCCCGTGGCAATCCAGCGCATATGCATTCCGATGAGATACATACATACTCAGCTTGTGGCAGCTCCGCGCACATGCATTTCAATGAGATACAATTCATATATACTCAGCCTGTGGCAGCTCCGCGCGCATGCATTCCCATGAGATACATATGTACTCAGCCCTTGACAGCTC
>LGRX02034829.1:0-20766 GCA_001247695.2 Cymbomonas tetramitiformis | reverse complement strand
TACATGTAGTGGCTCCTCGAAAGGAGACCTGAAAGAAGCGGGGTCCGATGCCGAAATAGGGTAAAGCCCCGTGTCGATCTCGTGATTGGCAGGTGGTGGCGCATCGCACACCACCTGCGGCACAGACAAAGTGCCGATGTGCAGCGGTGGTTGCTTACCAGCTGCGGTAGCACCACCGACCTGTGCAGCCGTAGCCGCAGACCAGGGAACATATCAAACTTTTATGTCGTACGGCCAGCACTCAAAAATTCCATCGGCCAAGTTTCGGCCATCTCGGCCAAAATCTGAAATTGCCCGCCGCAGGCGCAAAAATTTAATTTTAAGTATGAGAATATCATAAAAATCGCACAATTTCGGGAAAATTTTCAAAATTTTACATAATGCGTCTCGGCCAACAAGCAAAAACACCCTCGGCCAAACCTCGGCCACAGCCTTCATCGTACGGCCACAGACCGGCCATAGGAGGTTGATATGTTCCCTGCCGCAGACCGCAGGGACTCGAGGACGCCCCGTGCATCTGATAGCACACTCTCCATGCCGGTGTCCGAAGCACCATGACCCAAGCCCGCATAGTGGGCACGTAATCCCACGTCGTGCCGCACCGGGTAGGTGAAGGGCTCAGGGTCGGTACGCACCAGTGGCTGGTCGTGCTCGTGGCACAGGTCAGCGAATTCTTCGTCGTTCTCGTTGTCGAAGGCCGTCTGGAAGGCCGAAACCACCTCGTCCAAGTCCATGGCGGCATCCCGCAGGTCAACATCGCACGAACCACACACCGCTGGGCAACGCGCCGTGTCATGAAAGTGTCTAGGGCAGAGGGGGCACTCCTGAACGAAGGCCGACGACGCAGAATGGAAAGAAATGCTCCTGGCACCTTGCGTCCGATGCGATTGCGACCAATTCCCGCCTTTAGGGAGTGGGGAGGCCGCGAAGCGATGCTTAAATCCCACGTGACGGTTACGGCCGTGAAACTTACCGTCGGCCCGACGGTTCCGCTCGTCGCGCCATTTGGACGGTGGGAATTTCACACCACCGCCCCCATGTTTACGGGGAAAATCATCCCGTGGCGGCGGTGCGTCCCGAACATCACGCTCGTCATGTCGTAGGGAGGCAAGAAGGTGAGTGGCCTCACCAATCACACGAGCGAACTCCTCAAGTAAGGAAGTTCGTAATGTCATGCTCGCTACCCGTGTAGGCCATCCCGAGAGGCACGTGCGTCGGGACAGGTGCGACCGTCTTGGGGCGGTTGGGAGGGCCATTAGGGTTCGCACACCACCAAACCTCTAGAACGTGAGTGTACACCTCCTCGATGCTCACCTTCGCCAATTCAGTGTCAAGGCGAAGCGGGGTGATCACCTCCTTGTAAAATTCGACGTCCAGCGCCGCTAGCAGCTGTCGCTTGGCAGCCTCGTCGTCCAGCGCACCGGCTCCGCTAGCCGCAATTGCCTTTAGGCACTCATCAAATTGGGCAACCAAGGGCTCAGGGTCATCAGACGACCCAAAAGATATGCCTAAGAGCTCCTCGTGATGGCGGAGCGGCCGGTGCCCAGGCGGCAGCAGCCGCTTGGTGATCTCCAGAAGGGCACGCTTACCGTCGCGCGGAGAGATCCGAGCGGAAGCGTCAACCCACCTTCGAGCTGGAGAGTGTGGCGTCGTCAAAGAGACCAACGCACGAAGTAGAATGTCGTTGAAGATCGGGTGAACCTCTTTGGTGACGTCCACGAGGTCAAAAATGTCCTCGGTGGCGATGTCCTTGTTGACAAAGGATGCCTCCAAGGCAGTCACCAAAGAATCCCAAAGTAGTTGTCGATGAGGTTCACTTCCGGAAAATGAGGACGCCTTCGTCCCTAAGGTGTCCTTCGCAACACGTTTCACAACGTCAATGTCCCAAGACGATTGCAAAACGGCATTGCCGCGTGTTTTATCAGCAGCAGCGAGTGCGACGTGCGCTGACTGCGGGGTGCTCTTGTAGCGAGCACCCACGTTCCTAGCAAAAATTGAATCTAGGCGCATTCTAGCGCCCATGGCCGGTGTTCCAACTGAGGATGAAGTCATCAGAATAAATTCCTATAGGAGGGGGGTTGGGGAAAAGGCGAGTGTCAAATTGTAAGGTGGCGGGCGACCGTAATGCAGTTGCGGAGTGAGGAGAAGAAGGGGTCGAACGAAATCAACGAAGTCGAATACGCGGCGGCCAAGGAGTTGTTGACAGGGGTGATCAAGCCCAGTCTAAAACAAAATCCAACGCGGACACCCGAAGAAGTTGCCGAAAATCCCAACTCGCAATCTCACCGCAACATAGCGCAAACCGCGCGCCCTAAAGTGGCCAATTCAACACCTCGCGAGGCCCCAACGCCCCGCCAAGCGGAAAAGCTTAGCCAATCATGGCAAAGTCAGCAGTGATAAAAGCGGGGTAATACCCCATAACCTGTGAGATATAATATAACGTATTATATCGGAGTGGTCACTGAATAGTTTTCATACAAGTGTAAACTGATTATAAGAGTTAAACGAATATAAGGTGTCTGTGACCTAGGGATCTGTCACCTAGTACTGTACGAGTACTGGTACAGCTAACGGGAGTCAGAATAAGTTATGACCTACGGGTCACTGAATCCAGCAGCATTCTTGCTGCGACCGATGGACTTAACCGAACTCAGTATGATCTCTTTAAGTTCTAAGTAGTCTGAATCAGAAACACTTTTCTCGTCTAGATCTTGCTTCAACTCCCTGAGCTGCCCACGGCTCTCTGGGTTCATATTGACAATTTTTTAAGAAACTGGCTGAGCTGGGGTGAGTGAACCGTCTACGGCTAAGAAATAAGCTGGCTGGATCAAGAGATCGTGATTGCTAATTCTTCGCGATTCCATAGGACGCTGGCGCTGGCGGGGGGGGGAGGGGTACGCTGATTGGTGAGAATAGCTGGCTGACCCCAATTCTCCGGTTTTCTTAAAGGTGAGTGATTACTGTAGTAGGAACGAGGCCACCGGCAAGGTAGTAGGAACGTATGCCGGTGGAAGTGACTTAGCAAATGATAAGTATGGTAACGTTATTTAGATATCTGATTTCTTTTGCATAGGTTAGATGCATATATCAAGTATTTTGCGAGCGTATGCATCCATACCGCCGATATTTTACACTGCAAACCCTGAAATTTCGAGTTTGGGTTTGAGTCCATAGTGGACATTAAAACCTGTAGACAGGCAAGGGAGCACTTAAGGCCCCTAGGGGTATGTGTTAGGGTCCTAATTTAAGGATTGTAGGAATTTCTTGCGTGTCATTTGAAAAAAAATTATTTCCCACTGGTAACAAGCAAAATCTGACCCCCTGCACATTAAAAACCTCCTAAAATGAATTTGACACGCAAGAATTTGATTTTTGTTTGTCCCCAACACACCCCTTTAGGGGCCTAATATGGTCGCTTTGCAACTCTATAGGGTGTACCCATTCATTTTGGTCGTAACATGCGGGCACTCCCCACTTCAAATTTAGGGTGAGATACCCACCTAATACTGCTGATGTAACACCCCTAACGTGATATTTTAGGCATCCAGTATTTTTTGGGTGAAAGTATGCCTCTTAAGGATCAACCTCCACAAAAAAATTCCCCCTAACTCGAAATACTCTATTTATGGTGAATTGTTGAAATTAATTCATAAAAAGGCCATTTTCTCGGTGCACCCTACCCTTAACTAGTTGGGAATTCTGTTTCGTGTTTGGACAAATTTCGGAAACCATTTTGCATTTCACATGCATTCCGAGTTATGGCATTCCGGATTACGGGATAGTCGCGATGACGATGACACTATGACTAACTTGTAATCCGTAACCTGTAAAATCGAAAATCGGAACCTCTCTAATGTTTCCATGACGGCAGAAATATTCCTTTTAACACGTACAGTATTGTTCGATCAATAATCGGAATGAAGATTTTGGAATCGCTCGGATACAGAAAATCGGAACGCTATGTATATCCCGATAAATGTTGAAGAAAGATGACGCGTGACAGACTTTTTCAAGAGCCCAAATCTGGGTATAGCATGAACGTAAGTAATAAGTAATTTGCCCGGGTTCGTCCTTATAAACAGGGGGGGGCAAGACGGACCCCCCCCACTGTTTACCTTAGCGTTTTCTCTCTCGACCCAATAGGCAAAAGCGCCTAAGGTATGCATTTTTCAGGTGCCTGTAGGGGACGATTTCTAAGGTAAAAACTTGTTGCCCCCCCCCTATTGGGGAGCTAGAACCTAAGGTGTAGGGGTTTCTATCGTGCCTATACATCGCCCTGTCCCAGTGTCGTTAAGGATCTACGTTAGGGGTCACGGAAGCCGGTCCCCCCGAAGGGGAGTCATACGAGGTCAGGTATGATCTTGTGAGTCCGGACGCATACCAAAAAATTAATTATACCCCCTGGGATTTTAAGGTAACCAATTGCGAAAGACCAAAGGCCCCCACTGTTTGACCACTGGGTCTTGCCCCCCCCTTTTGAAACTAGGGGATATTTTTCCCCCACCGGTACCTTTACGTACCCCCTATTACTAATTAGCTATATCTAATTATCTATTGAATAGATGAATGATACCGTACTCGTGTCACTTTGAACTTCTCCTTCGTACTTATTTTTTTATGCAGGAACGTCAATTTTGTGGTAAAGGGGAGTCCTCACCAAAGCAGTCAAGACCAGAATGAGTGTCGAATATATTAGGCTCATCAAGCTCATTGCCCGCTCATTCTACAGCGGAGAAGTTCCTCCTAGACCACCGGCGTCCAGCGGAAGATGCTCCGGGATCGACAAGGTGTGTGTGTAGCTTGTACGCGCGATCTCGTCCCACGAATCAAGGGGTAGCATACGCACTGGGGAACTCCAGGGGCTTTTCTTGCACTACAAAGCTTCCTTATCGTCGCTCTTGTGCAAGACTTTCAACTCAGCTATGCAGCAGCCACAGGTTTTGTTGTATGGTTTGTATGGGGACAACGCTTCAATTTAAGTATTTGTGCTGATTCCCCTTGTTTGTGACTGGGCACCACTTCCTTTGCGCATCTCGCAACTATCACTTTCATTGAGCGCGTTGAAAGATGGTGTGTGGCACAGGTTGATCGACGTGGATTGGCTGTTCTCATTATCGATGCTCTTGCTCGCGATAAACGTTCCTGGGTGAAGGTGGTTTTGTTTCAGTTTTGTTGTTGCAGTTTTCCGTATTGTCATTTTCATCTGTCGTTCGAATATTTGCAGTGCGCAAATTTGCGTTAGTTTTACAGCCTTGTGTCCCTATATAAGGAGACAAGGACTGCACCCATACCCCGCTAGGTCGACTCGTGCGTGCTCAGCTGGAACTTGTTCCCGGTCCTCACAGGAAGAGGATCTTGCAGACGTGCTTAAGCTTCACCCGAAGCAGCTTCGTCGCACCTTACGAGTCCTAGTGGATGAACAGATAGTCCGGCGGTGTGTTTTCTCAGCCTCGCACCTGAGCACTACCCACAGTATGGTCCTTGCGTCCAACCGCAAAACACTGAATTTGCATATCGCTCGTGTCCCCCAGACGTTCGCTTGATACCATATTTATCAGTATACGAAGTGGGCGGCTACCTGCCTCAAATTATTCGCTTCCGTGCGATCTCGTGCACCTCGCACGCAGTCTACAGCCCGGACATGCGCGGAGCTTCCCGAAACACACTATAAACCCTAGTGCAAATTACGTCATCGACCTTTTCCCTGCACCTGGGATTCGCTCAAGCTAGCTCTGTTGACGCCAAAAGGTGTGCTAGTTATGCTTTGAGTGTGTGTTGTCTCCAGCACTCAAAAAGAAGGGAAGATAGCCTAGCGGTTGACCTGATTGGTCTCTGCATGAATGGGTATGGCGTATGCAGCGAGGAGCTGCGCGAAAAGGCACCCCCGAAGCCGGAGAAGGTACTGTGAAGTTCCTGTTAATATCCCCCCACCACTCACAGGACTGCTTGCACAGCACCCGAAGGTGCCCAACCCAGCCCTGCAGAGCCAGCTGCTCGTCTCTAACAGTGCGGCGCCCCAGGCTCGTGTGCCAGCTGCTCGTCTCTAACAGTGCGGCGCCCCAGGCTCGTGTGCCAGGTGCCCGTCTCTAAAAGTGCGGCACCTGAGGCTCGCGTGCCAGCTGCCCGTCTCTAACAGTGCGGCACCTGAGGCTTGTTTGCCAGCCTGAGGATGGAGCGGTGGTGCAAGAGAGTCGCCCGCACTTGTACGCCTACTGCTGCATCGACTACGGCAAGGCAACGGACGTCACACGCCTGCGGCTGCACCTGATGCGGAAAGCTTTGCAGGTTGGTGCCCAACTACTGTTTCTCTCATAGCGGTTCTGCCGTTTTCTGCAGGATTGACACCAAATCGCTACCACGTGGCACTGATTCCAGGGGCACGGGAGCCCTGAGATGGGGGGTGCTTTGCGCGTCCCGAATGTGGCAGGAAACTGTGGAGGACAGCAAGGCGGAGCAGCTCCTGATCTGCCCGAAGTGTGGGAAAACGTGGGCCCTCAAACAACTCGTCTACCCCACCTTCCTCCGTGCTTAAGCCCGTTCATCACTTGCTATCTGACGGACACACCTGCCTCATCGCTTCCCTCAGCGTATCCCTGCAAGTACGCGGGTAGGGTATTCCCTTCATCGCAGGCTAAAGGGGTTGGGGGGGGCATATTCCCTCTTCGTATCCCTTCAAGTATGCGGGTAGGGTATTCCCTTCCTCATGAGCGAGAAATTTGGGGAGGCATATTCCCTCATCATGTCCCTACAAGTGCGCCGGGTGGAATTATTCCCTTCTATACATCAGGCCGAAAGGGGTGGGGGAGCATATTCCCTCTGCGTATCCCTTCAAGTATGCGGGTAGGGTATTCCCTTCATCTCAGACGAAAGGGGTGGGGGAGGCATATAAGCTTCCCGCCGCTTACAGCTATGCGGGCAGCATATTCTGTCCATCACGGAATCAACGCCACGGGCAGCATATTCCCTTCCTCGCGTGATTCAGTGTGTGGGCAGCATATTCCCTCCTCCCTCGCTTCGATTCAGTGTGTGGGCAGCATATTCTCTCCTCGCGTGATTCAGCAAGGCATATTCTCCTCGCTTGATTCAAAGCAAAAAAGCACCCTTCTTTCCTCGCGGTGATTCAGTGTGTGTTGCATATTCCCTTCTCGCTTGATCTCAGTGTGTAAGCAGCATATTCCCTTCCTCGCGTGATCCAGGTGTGGGCAGCATACTCCCTTCCCGCTGATTCAGTGTGTGGGCAGCATGGCTCTCTTCTCGCTGATTCAGTGTGTGGGCAGCATATTCCCTTCCCCTCGCTTGATTCAGTGTGTGGGCAGCATATTCCCTTCCTCGCGCGATTTAGTGCGTGAGCAGCATATTCCCTCAATCACGTGATTTAACGGTGCAGACAGCATATTCCTTTCAGGATGATATCAGTGATGCAGGCAGCATGTTCCCGTCATGACGATATCAGTGGTGCAAGCAGCATGCTCCCTATCTTGCGGACTATAGGGACACTATAGCAACCTAGCTGAGATGGCAGTGCCCGTCAAAACGACCAGATTTGGCACAGAGACCTGAGTCACCTGTGACTACCGCACGCCGCTCTTGATCGTAGTCGTGCTGCAGCCTTCAGAGGGAAGTTGAGAATGTCCGGCGCGAAGGCCGCTTCACCTTTCGCCATCTCGCGCCCGCAGTCATCCGTGTCCGGGGACATGCTGGAGGGCGCTTCTGCGCAGCCCGCTGTGTGAAGCGCGTGAGGTGCTCGGGAGGGCGAGAGGCCTGCTCGCAGCTACACGTCGATGGATGCGATGGTGCTGGCATCCAACGGATGGCGCTGCGAGGACTGCCACTCGGAGGTGCAGAGGGAGCTGTGCGGCACTGATGGCAAAGCCGGAGATGACAACGAAGTACGGGTCCACAAAGAGGTGAGAGGGCGCTCGCGAAGTCTCCGAGTCGCGTATCTCACCCATCACCACCAATCTGGCCGCATGCCAGCTGTGCAGAGCGCCTTATGGCAACCGTGTGGGCGCAGCACTCTGTCGGTGAAGGCCTCCTTGGGAGCGGCTGGGCGAGGCGCGCAGGCCATGCGGGACCTCATGAAGCGCATGGAGCTGCAGCTCGAACCCCTCCGCAAGCAGGTCAGCGAGCCCCGTGCTTCCACTCCGCTGTCCACTGCGTGTGTGGCTTATCCTTGGACTGGTTCCTTTGGGATCGCGTAACCCTACAAGATCGGCTTTACTATGCACCCGTGTGTGGCTTATCCTTGGACTGATTATGTTGGCATCGCGTAATCCCAAAGGATCAACTGTACTATCTGCCCGTGTGTGGCTTATCCGTGGACTGATTTCTTTGACATCGCGTAACTCTGAAGGCTCGGCTGTACTATGTGCCCGTGTGTGGCGTGTCCTTGGACCGATTCCTTTGACATCGCGTAACCCTAAAGGATCGGCTGTGCTATGTATCCGTGTGTGGCTTATCCCTACGACCATTTTCTTAGCCACAGAAGATCGCAGCGTGTATCCTCACCGGGGATCAAAGGGTTCAGCACTTTGGGAAACGCGTCTGGTTTCTCCTGAGCTTACTAGAGGACAACGGGACCCCCTCAGCCTGACTTGACCACCTGAGCGCATCTTTGACTGCGCCGCCTGCACACTGAAGCTGTGCCTCTAAGGCCGCTTCACCTCTAGAGTGCCTCTTTGACTGCGCCGCCTGCACACCGAAGCTGTGCCTCTAAGGCCGAGCTGCCCGAACCATACCCTCTACCCCCCGAGCTGCCCGAACCATACCATACCATGGCTAACAGCACGCCTGCGCTCAGAACCACTACCCTGCTCCCTGCCTGCCCCAGAGCCTGGTCTCAAGAGCATCCACCGGGATGATGGTGGGCTGGCTTTTGCCGGCAGGCCTCGTGCCGATCAGTGTGTGACCCAGAGGAGCCGGAACATTGGCCTCTCATCTTGCCTGGCCGCGCACGTGTTTTGCCGGCAGGCCTCGTGCCGATCAGTGTGTGACCCAGAGGGCGGGTCATTGGCTCTCATCTTGCTGGCTGCTTTCCGTGCTTTGTCAGTCTTTGAATTTCATTTTACGATCGATGTTTTTGATGCCGAAGAGCGAACATTAGCGCTCTCTCATGTCTTTTGCACCCAGCGCGTGCGTGTTTTGCCGGCAGGCCCTCGTGCCCGATCAGTGTGTGACCCAGGAACGGAACATTGGCCTCTCATCTTGCCTGGCAGCGCCACGTGCTTTGTCGGCAGGCCTGGGTGCCCGATCAGTGTGTGACTGGAAGAACGCGTAGCCGCCACCAGCGCCTGGCGGCGCGTGTTTTGCCCGGCAGGCCTAAATTGCGAGATCGGGCGTGGACTTTGCAGAGCGAACAGTGGCCTCTCATCTTGCCTGGCAGCGCCGCGTGTTTTGCCGGCAGGCCTCGTGCCGATCAGTGTGTGACCCAGAGGAGCCGGAACATTGGCCTCTCATCTTGCCTGGCCGCGCACGTGTTTTGTGACCGTTCTCCCCCTCTGATCCACGGTGCGGTTGCGCTCGGTGGTGCAGCTGGCCAAAGTGAAGAACATCCATGCGCCCAACTACGGCACTCTCCACGACTGGGTGCGGGCGAAGCGGGCGCGTATGGCTGCCGGGCGCAATGGGCGGGGTGGTTACGGCGGCGGTGGCGGCGGAGGTGGCGGTGGGGGCCGATCAGGCGACGTAAGTACCCAGGAGCCATACCCAGGAGCAATGGCGGGTGGCTTGTGTGTGACATGAACCTGGAGGGCTTGGACTTGGGCCCTTTCGGATGTGGGATGCGGTTAGTTGAGCACGCTTGTTCAGCGGGTATCCTGATTGGTGCATGCGCAGTGATCTGTGATGGGACGTGTGGCCGAGCCGCCCGTGACGGTGCGGGTGGCAAGCTGATCTCGTGTCTCTCGCCCGTTGGATGCTCTAAGTGTCAGCTGAGGGCAAATCGGGTGCATCGCACGGGATGGAAATATCCATGACGTCGCAAGGCTCTGCTGTGCTCCTGCCTGCTCACACTTCCCGCGGCGCGGCGGTCTGGCCGACTCCTGCCTGCTCACACTTCCCGCGGCGCGGCGGTCTGGCCGACTCCTGCCTGCTCACACTTCCCGCGGCGCGGCGGTCTGGCCGACTCCTGCCTGCTCACACTGCCCGCGGCGCGGCGGTCTGGCTGACTCCTGCCTGCTCACATTTTTCGCGGCGCGGCGGTCTGGTTGACTCCTGCCTGCTCACACTTCCCGCGGCGCGGCGCTCTGGCTGACTCCTGCTGGGCTCCCCTCACCTCGCACCCCTTGGTGCGACAGGGCCCAACAATCGACATGCTCGGGGATCTGGAGTTCGAGTTGGACATGCAAGGCGTTCCAGGTGCCGAAGCAACAGGTGGGGATGCCTCGCTCTCGGAGGGCACTTCGAGGGGCTGTGTGATCATGCGTCACGCCGCAAGAACACCGCCATCGCTTCAATGGAGCACGGGTGCCCGCTATGTTTGTGCACGCATCGCACGGACATAACACAGACGTAACACCCCAAGCAGGCATTGTCAACCCCTCAGCATGTATCTCGCGCTTCACCAAGTTAAAGCAACCACGGTGTGCGCATGTACGGTTCGGCCACTTATTGCGGGGTTGACAGCGCGTTTGTGAAGTCTTTGGCATAGCTGCGTTTTGCGGCTCGGCCCTTCATGGTGATGATGTGTAACACGCGCGGGCGCATCACCAGGAGCTCTCCTGTGACAACCAGCAGCCACCGCGCATTGCAATGTTCTAACTTCGCAATATCACTAGACAATGCTCCCTGCTCAGTCTCAGTTTCCCCACCTCTCCTGAACCTCCGTAGGGAGTCCAGCCGGCCCAAAACGGCGCGAAACAACTCAGCACAACAAAGTCAAACCTGATCAGACACGATGTCCAATCACTCGCAATCCTGCAGTTGAAGATTCCACTCTTTGATTATCCAAATCAGACGATCCCACATCGGCATGGCAATCGCGGCATCATCTGAGCCGCCTGACAGGATGACATGAGCACCGCCGCATTCATGTCACAAGAAAATGTGCTACGCCGGCATCATAGCTCCGACACGTCGGTTCGCGGTCACCGTGCGATCACTTTTCCACCGTCCGATCACGGAGAAGAGGGTCCGGCTGCTCTCTCTCTCGCGCAAACGCGGGGTCGCGGGGCTGTTTAACCGACGGGCCCAGGGGCGATGCCCAGCCAGAGGTGGTTGGCGCAGGGCTGGTGGAGGGGGTGTGAGGGGAGGCATGGGCCCCAACCCGGATCACAGGAGGGCTTGGCGGAAGGAGGTGGAGAGGTTGGGGCTAATGCTGATGGGCAGGGCTTGGGAGGACGCAGTTGAGGAGACGGACTATGCTACACAGGCCAGGCAGGATGGACATAGCGGGACGCAAGGGTCTAGGGGAACGCGCCATGGGAAGTCCGGGCAGGCTTCCTGCATGCGATGGCATCACGTCTCTTGGAGAGTATGGAGAATGTGCGGCAGAAGTCGATCACATGAGACCAGGCTCTGGGGCAGGCAGGGAGCACGGTTGCGGTTCCCAGGGGAGGCTTGGTGGTGGGGAGGCGGCTCGAGCAGCTCGTGGGTTGGAGCAGAACCGCCTTCAGAGGCACAGCAGCAGCGTGCAGGCAGTGCAGCTGTAGAGGCAGAGGCACTCAGATGGCTCAGTAAGGCTTAGAGGGTCCCACTCTTCGCTAGTGAGCCCCGAAGAATCCGGATCAGTGTCCCGAAGCGTGTGCGCAATCCTGTGGTCCCTGGGCGTGGGTACATAGTGCAGCCAGCGCTGTGTGGGCACATGGCGCCAAAGGAAGCGGTTCAAGGATAAGCCACCCGCATGTATGCAGAGAGCACTGACGACTTGGTATGGCGTATTTCGCTGCTGCGTCGATACAGCGCACGCTGTATATGACCCTCCCTCCTGGGTCTGTTTGGCGTTTCCGACAGGGAAGGCGGGAGGGGGTGGGGGTCACACCACGAGGCCCTAAGTTTCGACTGCAGCATCCATTGGGTACAGGAAGTTTACAGCTGTACATCCGACAAGCAAGCGGGGGGTCTTGTGAGGCTGGGTCCGGTGGCAGGCAAGGATGTCGAAGACGGGGAGGAAGGGGCGGAGCGAGTACGGAAGAAGCCACGGCAGCAGCCGGTGTGGCTGCAGCAACAGCACGTCTCCGAGGCCACGCGGGCGCAGAATCTGGAGGACGCCGCGAAAGAGGCCCAAGAAACTGAGAGCAGCACGAAGCAAAAGGAGGAGATGGCTGCGGCCGCGGAGGCCGCGGAGGCAGAGGAGCAGGCGACATACCAGGCCTACCTCATGGCGGTGCTCAAGGTGTGCTGGTGCCACGGCTGCAGGTCTCCGAGACGTGGCCATTGGCTGGCGGTTGATGCGCCGCTCGTCGACACAGATTTGATCTCCGAGTGCCATGTGCAAGCCCACTGGCCGTGGCGCATCGTCTTCGATATCAGGGCGCACCGCTGTGCTGAAGCTTGGAGCTCCTCTCTTAGGATGCTGGTCTAGGCATGCATTTGATAGGTGCATTGCGCAGACACCAGCGCTGCCCTGTGCCACAGGATGTGTGCCCGCTTGGAGCGCCGTGACCACAGGATGTTCCCGTATGGGATGGTTCAGGCCTATCAAGACGCGGCACAGGAAGGCGCTGAGGAGCCTGGACGGCCGCCAGATGATACTGAGGATGCCAATGGAGCCCCGTCCAGCGCTGCAGGTGACTTGACTCAAGGGTTACCCACCGCTGTCCTCACTGCACGGCTGTACAGATTCGATTGGTTGGCTTTCTGCACGAAGCATGAGTTTTACACCCGGGTCCTGCCGGGGCTACGAGGGAGCGTCACTTGAGTTGTCCTCTATAGGTGGACACCCGGGTGAGGCACGCCCTGCTAAGGGTCCATCAGAGGTGATTTACCTTTTGCCGAGCCGTGCCTCATGCTGCATGCAGACGCCTGAATCGCGAGCTATAGCCATCTGCCCCGAAAAGCCCAGCTCGAGCAAAGGGCGTGCTATAGCCATCTGCCCTGAAAAGCCCAGCTCGAGCAAAAGGGCGTGCTATAGCCATCTGCCCCGAAAAGCCCAGCTCGAGCAAAGGGCGTGCTATAGCCATCTGCCCCGAAAAGCCCAGCTGCTATAGCCATCTGCCCCGAAAAGCCCAGCTCGAGCAAAGGGCGTGCTATAGCCATCTGCCCTGAAAAGCCCAGCTCGAGCAAAAGGGCGTGCTATAGCCATCTGCCCCGAAAAGCCCAGCTCGAGCAAAGGGCGTGCTATAGCCATCTGCCCCGAAAAGCCCAGCTCGAGCAAAGGGTGTGCTATAGCCATCTGTTTCGAAAAGTGTTACAAAATGGTGATCGAGGGGAGGGGCCGATCAGAAGAAGATGGAGCTAGAGCTAAAGACGAGGAGAAGGCATTGCCTCTAGAGGTGTGTGGCGTGCCCATCTTCAAATGCATGTGCCGAACGGCCCTTTAATGTCGGGCCAGGTTGTGCACCCAACTCGCACGAGGTCGCAGGCTCCTGGCGGACGTGCCACTCAGATCTCGAGGCTCGAGATGCCTCCCAAATGCTTCCGCGCTTGGCGCCGCGGGCGCGCTGCTCGGAATAGTACTGCCTTTTGAGCCCGAAGGGTATGTGAGGCAGAACTCGTGGAGGGCGCTGGTGAATGCGTCCTTAATAGCGCGTGGTCGATGCAGGAAGGTGCTGGGGAAGAGGAACAGGATGTGGAGTGGGAGGATACGGTGAATTGCTCACCTTCCCGTCCCATGGAAGGCTCACAGCAATCCCTGCCACGCCCCACGAAACGCTGCAGTCGGAGGGGGAGCATCACGCAGTGTTGTGAGAGTGCGAAGCATCTTGCAGCTGGCGACCCTGGGGGATCAGGAAAGGTGATGATGGAGCCTGCTGCATGCAAGAGGGCAGTTATGCGCAGAACCTGAGCTAAAGGTTGCGCCACTTCGAAGCACGCATGTTGTCTTCTAGGCTATCGCGTTATAAGGCATAGGCATGGCGGCATGCGCATTGGCATTGGGTACCTCATACCGGCTCTCATACTTCGGAAAGCTCTCATCCACAGTGCGCCGATGCCAATCCGGACGCCAGTGCGGATGCCGATGCCGACGGCGACGACGTGGAATGGGAAGACACCGCGGATGCAGATGGGGTGGACCTTGGAGGAGGCGATGGTGAGGGCTCTTTTATGTGATCTCCTTTCATGGCATCTCCTCCTACCTCTTGATAAAAGTCGATCTGCCTATTTTAAGAACCCATGTACGCCTGCATGTGCGTGGATGATCACTTGAAAGCACTTGAAAGCATCCCTTCAACAGACAGCAGGCCGGGAGCTTTGTCCATTAATGTGGGCCTCGTGCTGGTTGTTGTATCCCTGTGTACTCGCCAACAGTGGCATCCCTTGGGCTAGATGTGATGTTTGGTGACGGCTAGTAAGGAATGATTTATCTGAGGAATTGAGGCTGGCCTGTACAGCATGGGAAGATGTCGGGGGTGAAGGTGTCCCCGGCGATATGGATGTGGATGACGATGAAGATGAATGGGAAGACGTTTAGGATGAATTTGGGACTTGAGTTATTAAGAAATAGGAATTTGACTGGTGCGGCGTTTGTACCGGCATGTTCGTCACGCGATAAAAATGCACTATTCGATATTTGTTTTTGGTGTTAGGGAGCGAACAGCATAGCTAAATCTTATGGGAACGATTTGACTAATAGCAATTGTAGTATTCACTCTGGCTTACCACCACGCATTGTGCGATTTGTGCCAAGCAACAGAGGCATCCGATCGGTAAATCGGACCGTGATAATCACGACGCGTGTCCCGGCGCGACGGGGCATACAAGGCTACACACGAAGCGATTCACAGCGTGAAACACACATACGTGTAAGTATGAGCGAAGATCGCTGCATACACAGGTAATATCAGCATGCACCACGTGATTATCCGTACACGCGCGGTAATGCATGCTGCGTTACGAACGCATGCATGTAGGCAGCTGGATCGATAACGCGTACCCTTGGAAAATAACTTCTCAAAGCCGGACTTGTGCGTGGTCGTCAGGAACGGATCGTTCACCGCGCGTGCCTATATACAATACTTGCAATATTCTAGCAATAGTCGCACTGACCACTTACAAACAAGTCGTGACTTTGCGTACGATAGGTGTATTGTATATGTGCTGTCCTGAGCTGAGATTTGGATGCAGCTGGCTCGTTTACACACGAGGATGATTTGACTAATAGCATCAATGAATATAAGATTGTGGCATTTTTCCTGAAAGAAAGTGAAAATACATGACATGGTGTTTTCGCCGATCGCAGGGCAGTAAAAAAAAAACTACTCGACACAATGATAACAACTGATGATGCAATGCACAAATTGATTGACTGGCGTCAACCTTCGTTCCCTGGCGGATTCAATGTACTAGGAGGTACAGACAAAATCGCGGAATAGGCGATAACAGCATGGCATGTTATGACAATATGATAGGTCTGTTGGCAGTATGGCATTGTGACTGTATAGCATGATAGTACCAGAGCGCATAATTAGTGCAAGTGCTGACATCGAGGTATGACACAAGATGGCAATTTAGCTCAGAAGATCTGTCCGCCTTAAGTGGCCCTCGAGGGTCACTTAGCAGTTAAACTCTCTTGCAGAATACACAGTACAGTTGCGTACGAGTTGGGAAAGGTTATGTAGACAGTAGCCGTGTTAGCTTTATGAAATCTAGCCCATCTACTCGCAGGGTCTCGTATGTTACCGCCAATAAAGCTAAACAGCACGATTGTGTTTGACACATAACAAAAAAGGGAAAGCATGGTACTATTTCGACCAAACGACACATACATATCCGGGTTTTTAGAGTGTGTCTAGCTTTTGCATATTTACACGAATCGTTCCACTCCAGACTATGGGACACGGCCTCGCTGAAACAGGCATATAAAAGAAGCATACTCTTTGCGACAAGTCATTTTCTAGTCATTATACACGAGTGACGTCGGACTGTATAAAGCGCATGCATGTCAAGAGATTGTGGCTAATCGGGTGCCTGATTCGATTCGTCCTTGGCTGCCGGGGGCTCGCTTGCTTGCACTTCTGAAGCCAAGTGGTGGTGTTCGGACAATTTCGTGTGCGGAAGCCATTCGACGCTTGGCTGGGATGAAAGTTGTTTGCCGGCAGATGCGATCGTCGTGGGCAGCATATTTTGCCCGCCGCGTCTCGGGGCGCGCTCTTCAGCGATGAAACTTGGAGTGGGAGTACCCGGAGGTGCTGAGATCTGTGTCCATACAGTACAAGCATTGCTGGAAGCACATCCCGATTGGGCGCTCGTGGAAGTTGACGCCTGGAATGCCTTTAACTCGGTTTCTCGGCGTTCGGTCTTTGAGGCAGTGGCTGCTCATTTTCCTGAACTGTGTGGAGTGACCGAAGGTTGGTATCGGCAGGCAGCCAGTCTTGGGTGGAGGGGCGAGGATGGTAAATATCACTGGCTTTCATCCGAGGAGGGGCACAGCAAGGAGACCCGTTGGGACCTTTCTTTTTTGCAGCACCTTTGCAGCTTGTGCTTGAGGCAACCTTGTTAGAAGCACATCCTGATGTGGTTGTGATTGCATTTGTTGTGGGCACACTATGAAGATAGCAGTTTATTGTATTAACTTATTACTCGTTTTGCAGTCTTGCGGTGTGGTGCAGGATTACTAAATAAAAAGCCGGCAGTATGAGCGATCACTCACCAGAAATAACTATTCCGGCACTTCCATAACTGTTTATGTTTGCATATGTCATCTGTCATCCGGTAGCTGCATGTCAGTGGCACATCAGTGTCACATCCAATGAGATCAAGTCAATTATTCTATAATTATCTAATATCTCAGGTCAGCTCTTTTATAATTATCTGATCACTTCTGGTCTTTCATCTGATTCAGTATTTAACATCAGCAATGTATATGACTCCTGATCTGTCATTCCGATGATTGTCATTTGTCATATATTGTAGACTGATCATATTGTTGTCACACTGTCAGACTGTACTGTCATACTGTCATACTGTCATACCACGTCATACTATGTCCCCTAGTACAACTCCCCCCCTTAGGTGTGAACCGTCCTCGCGAACATTCACAGGGTGATCATTTGACAGTTTTTTCTTTCGTCTATCTAATATGGTCCATATGCTCATCAGAGGTTTCGGGCGAGTTTCCTCAAGGCCACGCTGCCAACGCTCACCATTGATTCCGCTCAACCTTCCACTACTTATCTAACTAGGGCAGGTCTTCAACGTAGGTGCCCTCGTTGAAGTCTTCCGTGTACTCTCGAGACGTAGTCCTCGATATATGCTCCAGCGCCGCGTTTACGTCCTCGATGTTCTCGTTCAAGTGCAACTCACATAACAAGTGGTGTAACAGCGCGCGAGGTATTGCGTGCACTGCTTGGGCGGACCGCATCCCGGGCACGTTAGAATCACTATTTCCGTTTTGAGAAGTATTCTCGTGCTTTTTTAGCGTAGCCTTGGCGGGACAGGGCGTGGTTCCAGTGCACTGCAACAAGGGCACGCTTATCGGCGCATTCGTCCAGATGTTTGTAGGCTTCATGTACGGGGCTTCGTAGCGGCAGTACATGGTTAAATGCGGTTCGGGGAGGCCCTTCATCACTGGTCGCGTGTGCAGTCCACAAGTAGCGTCACCCGCTGGGTTCTCGATGAAGTAGTAAGCAGGATCGTAGAAGTCGATGATCTCCCTAGTGCGTTGTACACGTCGGTCTGCATTCTTAATGTCGGATTCCCCTACAGTTTTGGCCTTACTGTACTCAATGCAGGGATGAGGGCTGGCCCAAATCACGTCGAAGTAGTGCCAGGGGTACTGCCTGTAATCCCACTTCAGGATGTCTGCTGCGTGCAGCGGGTCCCATTTGGGGAGTATGGCCACAGTCACTACTTCACAACCTTTGAATTGGCGTTGGAACTGCGTCTCCACCGACCCTGTTCCGCTGAAGAGTACTAGAATGCGTGTGGGTTTCTCCACTTCCATCAGGTGGGGTTGGAAGGCAGTGCTAGCTCCTCTCGTAGTAGGCGTCGGTGGTCCGATTGCTGCTAACTGAGGTCCCTGTGAGGCTTGTTTCTCGTTCGTTTTCCGACGTCGGTTCGAACGCACTCCGTGTTCTCGCTTCTCTTCTTCTTCCTCTAATATGCGTAGGGGTTCCAGCCTTCCTCCTTTGCCCTCCAGGTCCTCTCTCGTCCTCCGTTGGTTATGGCGGCTGGGCAACCCGTTCCATTTGGTGAGCCATTCCTGCACCACGTGGTCGCCCTTCCCTCCTAGCTTGCGCGTGCGGGTGCGGAGTATTTGCTGCACTTCGACTTCGCGCTGGCCTTCCACCATGACTGGCGGTGGTGGCGCTTCGGCTTGTCGGTCCGCGAACTGACCGGCTCCTCCCTTCCAGTCTGTCAAATAACCATAGTTATGTGACACAGCACCTCTCGCTCCGCTCGCTGTACTTTGACACATACCATTCAGTTATGTGACACACATACACTACAGTACCCCTAACTACCCTAGCTACCCCGATCACACATGTAGAGCAAGAGGGGAAGGGGGACTAATTCCGGACACCCTCTTGGTAGGCGGGGGCGTTCAACCCCCTAGGCATTAAAGCGGGTTGCTAGGGAGGGGGTCTAACCCCCCTAGGATTTCCGAAAAACACACACTTAAGGGAACTCTTAGGGCGGGGGGGTAAATTGCTAGGGGGGTGGGTTAGCCCCCCTAGACGTTAAGATGTGCTGCTAGGGGGGGCAAAATCCTTGTCCGGAATTGGGGCCCTCTCCCCCAAAGCAATGTTCGCCCCCCCTAGGATCTCGGAGACGGAACAAAGATCTGATTGAAAGACCCGTAAACATGCCAAGCTCCAATACGTAAAAACATCAAACACGAGTCATCGGTGTAACATACGTGGTACAAAGGTACATCTTGACTTGAACTCAACGAGCATCGAGATAGCGAACGTATGACCCATCATTGCTTTTTGCGGCACAGTGCCAAGCAAATCCCTTTGTGCACATTCATCTTGCAACATTCTCTGCAACCAACGAGCGGTATGAACCAAACCCAATTGAACATGCGAGACCTTAGCGATTGGCAGCAACTTCCGACAACACATCGAAGTGGCTTCAAGCCCAAGCAAGGAAAGCAACCAGCGTTTCGAGGGGGTGCCCAACTCGATGAGAAAGCTGGCCGAAATTTTCGACTTATGAGATGGCCTGAAATAAGGAAAATGGCCGTTGGCTGCCTAGCTGGAGAGGCATTTCTTAAACTAAGAAAATTTGGCTGGGAAAATTGACAAATATGGTATATTTGATGGGTTTTCATGATTTTTTGCACAAAACTTGTCTTAAAGGTTTAAGTTCCTGATAGTCTGTTTCAGAGATAATGTCGGCATCTAAATCTTGCTTTAATTTCTTTAGGTTGCGGACGGCTCTCAGGGTCCATTTTCTCGGAAATTGAACACCTTAAACGGGCCGGTTAGGGAAGGTGTCCACGTGGATGGTTACTGTATGGAATTTGCTGGATGTGACACTGACCGTAACTCAATATATAGTCGTAGCTATATTTCTCACAGAATTCGCTGGCTGGCTCACGAGATCGCGGTCCACTATCCATAGCGTTCCGCTCATAGTCCGTTGGCGCTGGCGGGGGGGTACCCAACTCGATGAGAAAAGCTGACCGACCTGGAATCTACGGGTTTCTTAACGGTGAGTGATTACTGTAAGCCAAATATGAACATTCATCTTAGCTGGCGATAAGCCGAGCTGCCAAGCTGGCGATAAGCCGAGCTGCCAGGGCGAGAAGCCAAGCTCTTCCATATCAATACGCCAAGAATTAACAACGTTGACGTTGCTGGGAAATATGTGAGATATAATATACCGTGGCATGTAGCACGGCTAGGTGGGCCCGGATTGCATAATCGATGAAAATGACATTTAGAAGTCGCAAGAAGTTTCAAGAAGTACTTAGTGGTTAAAAGAAATCATCTAGAGGCAATATTTTATATTTTTGATAATTGTAGTGGCCACAGGGCTGCTTACAGGTCGCGGACGGGCTGCCGTACATACATTGCATATCTTGCGGGCGCGTGAGATATGCAAATGATACGGGGAAGTTATTAGACGTTGTGAGAAGTATTTAGAGGTCATCCGTAGGCAATGAGAAGCAAAATTTCACATCGGGACATATTCACGGGGGGCTGGGGAGCTAATTTCGTCTGTAAAATGGCTGCAAAGCAGAAATTGCATATCTTGCGGGCGCGTGAGATGTGCAAATGATACGGGGAAGTTATTAGAAGTTGTGAGAAGTATCTAGAAGTTATTAATAGGCATCGAGAAGTGATATTTCACATCGGGTCACATTCGCGGGGCGTTGGGGAGCTAATTTCGTCTGTAAACTGACTGCAAAACAGAAAATGCATGTCTCGTGGGCGCGTGAGATATGCAAATGATACGGTGAAGTTATTACAAGTTGTGAGAAGTATCTAGAAGTTATTATTAGGCATCGAGAAGTGATATTTCACATCGGGTCACATTCGCGGGGCGTTGGGGAGCTAATTTCGTCTGTAAACTGACTGCAAAACAGAAAATGCATGTCTCGTGGGCGCGTGAGATATGCAAATGATACGGTGAAGTTATTAGAAGTTGTGAGAAGTATCTAGAAGTTATTACTAGGCATCGAGAAGTGATATTTCACATCGGGTCACATTCACGGGGCGT
>LGRX02034828.1:0-13532 GCA_001247695.2 Cymbomonas tetramitiformis | reverse complement strand
GCGGAGGCCTCTCACCGTTCAATGCACCCTCGAAAAATGCTTGCCCGCCCTGCGGAGGCCTCTCACCGTTCGATGCACCCTCGAAATGCTTGCCCGCCCCTGCGGAGGCCTCTCACCGTTCGATGCACCCTCGAAATGCTTGCCCGCCCCTGCGGAGGCCTCTCACCAGTCCCCGGAGCTCGACCCTGGCACTTTGCCCTCGGCATTGCCGTGGTCACGCGTAGTCGACTCTAGATCTGCTCCCTCGCCCTTGGTGATGTGCGCTGCGGGAGTAGCCATGCCGGCGCATCAGCACAACACCGCGCACCACGCTCGAAGTTGCTGTTCGGCTTTCTTGCTGTATGCTGCAGCATGCGGCCAAGAAGCTGCGGCGCTCCTGCGTTCCCATCCAGAGGCCGTGTCGGATGCGCGGTGCGCTCCGACCTCCGAGCTTTGTGCACGCGGAAGAAGCGGGCCGAGCTGCGCTGACGGGATTCCCATGGCGGGCGCGAGCGGCTCAGGAAGTGCGGTGGGTAATATTGGCGGAGGGATACTCGGTGAAGCCCGCATGCCACAGCACCGGCGCCAGCCGTCAATTTTCTGCGCCAGCATCTTCACTTGCACCGGCATCGCCCTCGCTTGTGCAGTCTCGTCCACGCTGATGCTCCTGCACTTGGAGAAAAGGCGTTTAGGGGTTCAGAGGGGCTATGTTAGGGGTTACGAGGGGCTATGTTAGGGATTACGAGGGTCTATGTTAGGGGTTAAGAGGGGCCATGTGATTCTGGCAGAAGTTTGAGTGGGGGCTGTGCGCGCCCGACGTGGCAGGACAGCGCTTGTACAATCGAGAGCGCAAGCTGCTTGTTTTCTTGATGGCGGCGACGACTTTCTTGGGCGCGTCCCGAGCTCCTCCCAGTGCGCGCAGAGAAAGCTGAGAAAGCTGCATCGCCAACCGCCGCACCCCATTGGCCATGCCCGGGTGCCGATGAAAGCGCGGCGCAGGCTCGGGCACGTTTTAATTGTCCAGCGCCCGCCCCAAGGGAGCCGCGCTCGCGGCAAACCGCGCCCGGCAAACAAACAGTACGCGAGCAGCCACCAGGAGCATTGCACCGGGCGACCGGTCTATGCCTGCTCCCTGCGATCCAAGCAGCCTCCTGACACCGGCTTGGTGCGGGCTGTCTTCAGGGACATTGCCCATCCTCTATCTCATCAACTGTGAGTTCACGGAAGTGGCGTTTCTATGGGTAGGCCCCATCCACGCACGGCACGTGTACGCACAAGCGCGCACGGAATTTCGTGATAAGTGTCCCGAAGTGTGTGCTGAATCCTTTGATCCCCGGCGTGGGTACATAGTGCAGTCGATCTTCTGTGGCTATCTGGTGCCAAAGGAATCGGTCCAAGGATAACCCACACACAGGCATTGGCCCAAACCCAGCCCAGGCGGGTGAGGGCGGGGGCGGTGGGGTGCTTAGATTCGGGGGCATGGGAATGGGTGGAGGTGCAGAACCTGAGAGTGCCACTTCCGGCAGGCGGGGGTGTTGCGGGGGGCTGGTTTCAGGGCTTCGTTGTGGTGGGGGCGCTCGGGATGGGGCCCTGAGATTTGGGATGACGCCCGAGCTCGAGGGAGGACGAGCAAAGATGGAAGGATGGCGTCACGTCTCTTGGAGAGTATGTGGGACATCTGGCGGTATGAGGAAGCCACCGGGCGGCGGGGTGATGGGGATGAGGAGGCTGATCGCGAGCGTGGGGAGCCGGCGGGGGGGGCTTTGGGGACTCTGACACAGGGCCCAGTTGTCTTTGGGTTCCGAAAGGAAGGAAGCCTCGGGGAGTGCAAGCGTGACCGGCCAAGCAGCCTCGTCTCAACACCTGAGCGTTGATGACGTCCTGACGGAGGCAGTTGAGCCTCTATCGCGGAGCTTGGAGCTGAGGGAAGTGGGCGCGCAGGAGGGGCGTCGTGCTTAGGCCTGATCAGCATTCCGGAGGTGCTGGAGGAGTTAGCCTCACCGGGCTTGGCCGGGGTGGCAACCCATGAGCATGGCACCACGATGGGTGAGGCCACACGGGATGGTGTGGCGGCACGGCTTCGGGGCACATGCCGTGGGGCTTGGAGGGTGCCACTTGGCAGACGTGGCAGCTACAGATCATGGGAGGGGCATGGCGAGACTTTGCCGGAATGTGGATGCCCTTCCCTCAGGCGTCTCCTGCGGGCCTGACAGGGGCACCACCGAGACTGTCGGATGTATAGTGATTCTGGGCCTCCACGAGGCTATGGGAAATCCGGATAAGTGTCCCGAAGTGTGCACTGCATCGTTTAATCCCGGGTGCGGGTGCCTAGTGCAGGCGACTTTGTTTTTCGAGGCATTTTGGTTGTTGTGGATCCTAGTTGGCAAAGAAACTAGTCCGAGGAAAAGCACAAATACACACGCATGCACACGCATCTTTGTATGGCATGCGATCTTTCGCCAAAGGAAGTCCAAATCCATTATCACACGCGAACACGCCCGCGGTGCGCACTGGCCGGGGTGCTCTATAGCATGGCTGGAGTGGGGCACAGTGTTGCACGGCCCATGTGACGTGGAGGCTGGGAAGAGGGGCTGCAGGTGCTCGCAGTGGCCTTCTTGGCGGGATTATTCTCGTGTGTCACAGGAAGGTGCGCTTCCGGTGGCTGGCTGGCTCGTCGGCGTTCCGGATGGGCTACGGATGCCACGTGGATGCTTGGAAATGCCGCATTCTCGTCCGATGGCACTGTCTGTACTATGATGAGGATGTTCAGAATGATAACAGGATCTCCAAGCCGTCTATGGTGTACTCAGTGAATCCCCAGGGTCTCCATACCGTCTATGGTGTACTCAGTGAATCCCCAGGGTCCCCATCCCGTCTATGGTGTACTCATTATTATTGCTACCTTTATGGTGGTCACTCATTGAGGTGTACATACAATCGTGAGCATGCGTATGAATGAGGAGGGTGGGGGAAGGTGACCTGAGTGGGGCCTGTGTGCTTGGGGGGCGAGGAGAATGCATCGCAGCAACGTGCGCGCGCTCTTGCTCAATGTGAATGCCCCTGAGACTCGTGGCACTGTCTTTGCTCTCTTCAACCTCATGGTGAGCTTGCCGAAAACCTCTCCGCATTGCTCAGGCGGTCATTTTGGCGTGATGCTCGTCGGTATTGGAGCTGAGATGTCTTGAGGCGATATGCTTCTTCGCATTGCAACCAGAGGGCTTGCCGATCATCCGAAGCACATTTTCCGTGAGCACCCAGGAGCGTAAATGGAGCATAAATGCGTGCGTACCACAGCCATTTGCGAGCACGTGCAGAGAACGTCATGTTGCTGCCACCGCTTTGCGCTCATCTCCCTGGATAACTCTGTCGCAATGAGAGCTCTCCTCCGCGAAATGTGCGGTGCAGAGGCCTCTGTGAGTGAAGCAGCACTCTTCGCAACTTGAGCTCTTGCAACACATTCACCTCGTTGGTTCGCAAGGCACTTCAGTGTTGCGCCTCTGCTCAATTGTGCCGATCACGGCCAAACTGCTTGCGTGCGCCATCTTTTCACGCAAGGCTTTAGGGTTTAGGGTTTGAGCGGGAACCCTGCCATCGAGAGATTGCTGCAGATGGCGGATTAATCAAGAGTGGGTTGTGCCTCATCCACGCCCAAGGGACGAGAGTGATCATCGGGCTATGAGATCTTACCCTGCTACTACCTTCCATCCTTTTCCCTTTTGTTTCTCCTCCTGTGTTTGCTCGTGACTCCCTCTTCATCCCCCGGGGTACGTCAAGAACATGTCAGGTATGATGTGCGAGATTCCGGATGCCTTATCATGTGGCATTGCAATGTGTAGTACGGATAAAATGCAATGCTATATCAGAAATGTATGAGGAAAGCTGCTCTCTCTCTATGAGGAATCATTGCTGAAAGATGTCTTCCGTCTTCCTCTAAATCTTGTTCCAATGCCAAGACGCCTTCTTGGCCGCCATCATGCTTCTATAGTGTGGCATGCCGCGTCTGCTCCGCGAAGGCTGATGTACTCACGGCGCTTCTGGTTTGTGGCTGCTGCGTAGGATGACTTGGGAAAGGGAGTTGGCCCGGTAGCCGTTGCAGTGTTCATTCAATCGTTTGGAAGGTATGCTGCTTTTAATATCGCAGTATGTGGATGGGTGGTGTGTGCCGGAGTGCTTGCCCTACTTGCATTCACATTGGAAAGGGATGAGAAAAAATTGCAGCATATCCTCAGATCGTATTCAGATAAACGTATGGAGAGCTTGGGTAGTATTCTTTCGTGTGAAATGATACAGAATGCGGTTCAACAATAAAACCACTGAACCCGCTATCGAATTCGATGTATATAATGTGCTAACAATCTTGCTTCTAATGGTGCATCATCGTGTAAGTAATTATTATCAATATTGCGTATCCCTAACGTTACCACATATGTTTAATGGATTTGAATACTCTGAAATTGTATTAGCAAATTCTTCGGGTGTAGCATCGTCTTTATACATATTAATAGCACCATTCAAAGCACTTCCAAAATAATATATATCGAGTTCCGTCCCTATAGTATTTAACGTTGATTTCAATAAACTAACTTTACTCACTTATTAGTTTTTGGTAATTGAAAAAACTGGTTTGAATTATGTGGAGATTTCATATATTGATAAGGTTGTCTCAAGAAATCATAAGGATTTTTGTTTTCAAAACAATGAAATGTTCTATTACGTTTTTATGGTATTTTCAATGCTCCAGCCGTGGTCCAGTCCGTTAAGGCACGGTGAATATTTTGTTCCTACGTCTTGCATCAGTACTCCCCCCAGTGCCACTCCACTGGCGTCAGTTTGTACCACGAAAGGATGCCGTCCTTCGGCCGCCGCTTTCATATCGGGTAGCGCCAGAGTGGGTGAAGAACATAGCGCCTTCTTAATCTCCTCGAAGGCCCAACGCTGCATGGGTCCCCATAGCCAAGCGACATCCCCTTTGGTGAGCTGAGTCAAAGGTTGTGCTACTTCAGAGAAGCCCAGCATGTACCGCCGGTAGTACCCAGCCAACCCCAAAAATTGGCGCACATGCGTGGCGTTTTCCAGAGCGGGCCAGTCCCTGATGGCGGCCAGCTTGTCATGTTGAGGTTGACTTCCTTCCCGTGAGATCACGTGCCCCAGAAAGCGTATCTGGGTCTGCAATAGTTGACACTTAGACTCTTTGAGGTAGATACCCTGGTTCTCACAGACTTCGAGAAATTGCTGGAGATGGGAAAGATGCTCCTCCAAGGTGTTGCTGAAGAGGATACAATCGTCCAGGAATATTCTTACAAAAGGAAGATGTCCCAGAGCGCGCTGCATGCGTCTCTGATAGCAGGAAGGACTGTTGGTCAACCCCATGGGCATCACCAACCACTCATACGAGCCATAGGGAGAAGTGAACGCAGTCTTTTCCACATCCTCAGACGCCATAGCCATCTGCCAGAACCCATCGACCGCATCGAAGGAGGAGAAGTACTTGGCCCCATGCATGGAGTCGAACAACTGCTGAATGTCGGGAAGTGGATATTTGTCCTTGACGGTCAGGCTGTTGATGGCTCGGAAGTCGCAGACCATTCTGAGTACTTCAGGTTTCCCAGGCTTGGGAACCATCAGCACTGGTGCAGCGAACGGACTTGAGGAAGGTCTGATGTAGCCCTTGCTCAGGAGTTCATCCAGGCGTTCTCGCAGTTGAGTCAGCTCCACCATGGACATCTTGTAGGGCCTCTTAGCGGGCGCGATGCCATTCCATCCCTCTTGCAGTCTCACGTGGGCCACTTCATCTTTTCGCAGGGCGTCAAAGTTGGGCAGCGCTTCGCGAATTACTCGAGGTGAAAAGGACTCGATCAGCTTCTGAAACTTCTTTCTCCACTCGGGGGAGATTGAAGGGTCCTCCAAATTCTCGCTGGTGGCCACCGCTGATAACATCGAAGTCCCTACCAGAGGTGTCGCATAGGCCACTAAGATGTCGTGGGGTGTCGCGGCACTGTCCATTCCCGCATATCTGCGCCGATAGGCTTTGATCTCCTTGGTCGCTTGAGCCGCTGATAACATTACCATCGGTTCCAGAGCCATCGCGGTTCTCTCGCCTTTGCGCGTGGAGCTACGCCCCGGCGAACATCCCTGTATCCGCACAGATTTGCCATGATGGCGAAACTTGACTGATCCCCACCCATCATAGTCCAGCGTGACCGGCGAGAGGTGTCTCAACCACCTTCCTCCGAGTACAATGTCCACCTTGATGCCCAGAGGAAGTACTCGCATCTTGATGACCTCGGAGTAAGTCCCCTCTGAAGTCTCGGCGGTCAGCTTGCCGTAAGCGACTTGCGCAGAGGTCTGCACTGACCCATCCGCGAGGGTAACGTTCAGCGGCATTCCATTAGCGCGAACTGTGAGGTTCAATCTCTTGACGCACTCACTGGAGATGAATTCATCCGAGGCACCCGAATCCACCAGCACGCGCACTCGCTGTCCCTTCAGCAAGGCCCAGAACACCAATAGCAGCGTTCCCTCTTTGTCCCGAATCGCAGTCAGCTGACTGTCCTGGTTCCACATTACTTGACCATCGCGTCGCAGATGTGCACAGATGGCTGCTCGCACTGGGTGATGCAAAGGTACGCGCTGCTTAGACCGGATAGGTCTTGTGCGCGGTGGTGCAGGCTGCGAACGAGGATCCGGACCAAAGTACCATCCACCTTCGAGGTCGCGATCTGCTTGTAGCTGCCGCTCCTTAGCGCGTCGCTCTTGTCCCTGAGCGCGTCGTCTGGCGCGGCTCTGCGTGCGGCTTTCCAGAGGGTAAGAGCGAAGAGGTTGGATGGAAATCTTCTCCTCCTCTTCCTCCCCAGCGCTATCTTCTGGTTCGGACTACAACTTGGGAAGGGCGCGTGGTTGAGGAGTTATATATCCTCCCACCGCACCCATGCAAGCAAGCGCCGCACACCACAAAGACAGATCCGACTTGCCTGCGAGAACGGGGCGCGTGGTTGAGGAGCTATCCTCCCAACGCAGCCTACTGCCTCCGCAGACCCAAGTGCAAGGAAACAAGGGACGACTTGAATAAACAACACAAACAGAGCCAGACAACCTGCTGCCGGCGCGTGGTTGAGGAGCTAAGTATCCTCCCACCGCACCCATGCAAGCAAGCGCCGCACAACACAACTACAGATCCGACTTGCCTGCGGGAACAGGGCGCGTGGTTGAGGAGCTATCCTCCCATCGCAGCCTGCTGCCTCCGCAGACCCAGGCGCAAGGAAACAAGGGACGACTTGAATAAACAACAAAAGCAGAGCCAGGCAACCTGCTACCGGCGCGTGGTTGAGGAGCTATCCTCCCACCGCACCCATGCAAGCAAGCGCCGCACAACACAACTACAGATCCGACTTGCCTGCGGGAACAGGGCGCGTGGTTGAGGAGCTATCCTCCCAACGCAGCCTGCTGCCTCCGCAGACCCAGGCGCAAGGAAACAAGGGACGTCTTGAATAAACAACAAAAACAGAGCCAGGCAACCTGCTACCGGCGCGTGGTTGAGGAGCTATCCTCCCACCGCACCCATGCAAGCAAGCGCCGCACACCACAACTTCAGATCCGACTTGCCTGCGGGAACAGGGCGCGTGGTTGAGGAGCTATCCTCCCATCGCAGCCTACTGCCTCCGCAGACCCAAGTGCAAGGAAACAAGGGACGTCTTGAATAAACAACAAAAACAGAGCCAGGCAACCTACTACCGGCGCGTGGTTGAGGAGCTATCCTCCCATCGCAGCCTACTGCCTCCGCAGACCCAAGTGCAAGGAAACAAGGGACGTCTTGAATAAAAAACACCCCAAAATTGCGAGGGCGGGTACACTTACTCTGTTGGGGCGGGGGCACACTCCACTTCACTGGAACTAGGTCAAAATGGTGAATCCCAGGGGACGACCCTCACCTCAGGCTGCTCTGCCTCCGCGGCGGATGGCTCTTCTCCGCCGCCTTCGACTGCTGCTCCGGCTGCCTCTGCGGCGCCGGGTTCCTTGTTCAAGTCAACCAAACCGGGTTGACCTTGTTGTTGATGACCCCCAGTTGGGGGTCTCGCTCTTGGTCGCTTCGCACCGCGACCTGCGAGCCGCTCAGCAGGACCCTGAAACACCACACCAATAAATTAGTCTTCCTTTCCGAACAGTCCTGCGCCAACCATAACCATTACCAGACCTATGCAGCCGAGGCTCCAAAAAATACGCAGTTTCCCGATGAACAGAATCCGCACCGCTGGCGGGTCACCCTTGTACTCCACGGCACTCTGCCTTAACAACCCCCCACGAGTGAGTTGCCGACAGGGCGAAGAAGACATTGTCAAAACTTTAACGGACGGATAATAATTCTAATAGTTAGTTGCGGCTTCAAGATAGAAGCCTTCAACCACTTTTCAACTTTTTATTTGAAATAGCTCCTCCTACCTATTTAGTATTCCTAGAATTCTTATTACTACGTACGGTGCACGCCTACCACCTGCCTGCTTCTATAAATATTCAGGTCACGCTGTATCTCTGACAGCATTCGAAATACGCGCTGTAATTAATCCGATTATAAAAACAACTCGAGCCCTTCGTGTTTTCTGATTGGCCTACGCGTTCACACGACCTTGCGAGCCATGTCGCTTCGACGTATATAAAACTGAATGCTGCCTCACTTCACGACACTCGTCGGTTTATAAGTATTTTACTCCCCTTCAGTCCCTCACAAGCGTCCTGATCACTGATCCCAGTGACTTGCTTGCGGTTTCGGTCTCGTGCGTCGTCCTCGTGACCTCTTGAATGAGCCCCGGGGCATTCTGAAGCCGGCTCGATGACCCTGCCAGTCATTTTCTGCCAGTCGGATATAAATCAAGCGAAGGTAAGGAAACATAACCAAAAGTACGCATTAATAACCAAAGGTAACCAGAAGTAAGGGAATACCTATTCCTAGTGAATACACGCAAGTCAGTCTGCGTACGAGTTCCTGCTGGAGCGTCAGGGCCCATGCTTCTGCATCGTTTTTCAACTTATCCTGCACCTCCACGATGACCTCCAGGTCCTCCCAGGTGACCCTGCTGGGTGCAGGATGGCTGACTCGCAGCTGCTCCGATACGCGATCTCGGTACTCCTTGATGCGCAGACCCTTGATGCACTCCTCAACGTCCTGTCTGACGATGGAGTCCCCCACTGACTTGCCAGCGTTGAGCGCCGCTTCCCTGCGTCGACAGCTTTTCACGTAAGCAAGGCCATCCTGCTCGGCGGTCTGCGACTTGGCGACCAGCAGGTCCTCCTTCTCCTTGGTGCCCTTCAGCAGGAACTTGGCCTCGAGCTCTGCAATGAACGCCCTCAAGGCCCAAAAATAGTGAGAGTCCTCCGTGCCATCCGGCCCTGTGAGACCCTTGGTGGAAGTCGCATCCTCCTCCCACTCGTTAGACAGCTCACCCTCAGCATCACTATCCTCGAACTTCTTGCAGACTGCCCATGTTGCCCCTGGCGCCAGCTCATGGAAAGGAGGTTGTGCGCAGCGCACTGAGCCCTGGTAAGAGTCCCTCGTAGTGAGGTCCTTCAAGACGTGCCATGCATGGGAGGCCATAAGCCCATTCTTCATGTATGCAGCGCACCACCAGTCATAGGCGACTGAGGTAGCATGATCATCTCCTGCTAGGAGTGAAGGCAAGAGGTCCCACAGCGATCTGTAGTCTGGTTTGGACTCCATGAAGGCCTTCTTTGCCTGTGCGTTGAGCGAGAGAAAAGCCGCTGACCTCATATGCCTGCGTATCTTAGCCTCGTGAGCCCGCTGTACTTTTGCCACCATTTCAACAAAGCGCCTGATGAAAAGCGCCCTGTCCTCATTCTTGCCACCAGTGTAACTAAGCTTGTCATCAATCTTGTCAAGTGTGTGACTGTCTCTGTCATGGTAATCCATCTCGTCTACGTCGTCAAACGCAAAGAGGAACTGATTGGCTGCTGCTGCTGCTGCTCTTGCAGATGCTGCTGCCCTTACTGTTGCTAATGAAGTTGGTGTGGAGGGACTGGATTCTGGACCTGACCCTTCTGTGCTCATATAGCCAACGTCACGCTGCTGACTGCTTGTCTCCCGTGCCAGTCGCCGTGCGTCACGCTGCCTGGACTGGACAGTGGCAGCGCTCAGCTCCGCCTCGCTCTCCGTGATCAAGTGCTACGTCAGTGCTCAGCAAGTGGGGCTAAGGAAGCGTGTCCTTCTTTGGCGCAGAGCTCATCTACCAACAGGATGCAGGCTTAATTCAGACTGGTTTAGGCCAGTGCACTGAGTGCCCCTGGATTAACACCGTTCTGAACCAGCAGAAGGACGAAACGCGTGCAGCCAGCGCGAGCCCAAAAGTCCAGCAACATGTCTAACAGCTCTGAATCAACAGCAGATGCAGAATGGGGGCTTACTCCAGGCTGGTTTAGGCCAGTGCACTGAGTGCCCCTGGATTCACACCGTTCTGGAAAAGCAAAGGGACGAAACGCGTGCAGCCAGCGCAAGCCCACAGGTCCAGCGATATGTCTCAACGCTCTGGATCAACAGCAGATGCAGAATACTCGTGCAGGAGGGGCTTAGAGCTGGGCCAGTGTGCTGAGCACCCCTGGATTAGCTAAGCCAACGTCCATCAAGAGCACAAAGCCTATAAAGACAGCACTTCTTCCAACCAGGCACCAGAAATAGCACGAATACGCAGTGGTGTGAGCTAAGCCAGTGTGCTGAGCACCCCTGGATTCACAGCACCACTGCTAATTAAGGGCACGGAAGTTGGCATGGAAGTCCACCCCCAGTCCAGTAAGCAAGAGAGAAGGTTGCCACACAGAGTTGGGAGCTAAGCCAGTGTGCTGAGCACCCCTGGATTCGCAGCACCACTGCTCACTCAGAAGGTAGCTGGTGATATAAGGGCCTCACCGGCTGCCAAGTACTGTAGAAGGGATAAAAGAATCCTTATACACATCATGATAAAGAACCAGATAATCCCAAAGCAATCAACAGCACTCCAGGCTGGGCCAGTACTCAATTAGGTCTGAATCCACCAGTCACCCCTGACAAACCAGTAAATAGTGTATATAAAAACCACTCACTTGTAACCTTCAGGGTTGATGTCGCTGCTATATCTCTGGCAAGCTCGCTCCTGCTTCAGGTTTAGGCCAGTACACCAGGGGTGTCCCTGGATTAACCGTCAGACAAGGTGGAACTGCCAGAGGAACCGTAAGGTGAAAGTCCACTCATAAGATAATAACTCACTGCTGATCCGCTCCTAGTTGGTAAGCCCAGGCAGATGCCGCCGCTAATTAGCTCCCAGGTCGCACACTTGCCTTTCAGTTAGGCCAGTACACCAGGGGTGTCCCTGGATTCACTTTAGACAAGGTGGTCAACTGGAGAGACCACTGGAAGATAGCTCATCAAGGTGGTCATTCACTGCTGATTCACTTTGTCGCTGTCGCCGCCCAAGCTCATGCCGTGCTGATTAGCTTCTAGATGAAGAACACCTGTTCGCAGTTAGGCCAGTGCACCGTGGGTGCCCCTGGATTCACTGTAGAACAAAGTGGTGAAGCTGAGCATATCACAGGATAGGAGGAAGCCGCTCATCAACCAGTGAATTCAGTGCTGATCCGCTGTCGCCGTCGCTGGCAGCCCTTTTCCGTGCAAGTACTACCAAGTTTAGAGAAGAGGAAGGGTCCGCCAGTGCACCGTGGGTGCCCCTGGAGTCGCCTGACTTCCGAATCCGCTCTCACAAATTGCTGCCGACTTCTCGCCAAAGGGTCTTTACTTCTGAATTAACACTGAAATAAAAAGCCGCTCCGCGCAGGACATTATTATCTTGAAAAAGGATGAAAACAGCAGTAAAATATTTTCATAAAAAAGTTGGTATAATAACACAAAGTACGAATTATTATCCAAAGCTGTGAGCAGAACTATCTTAGCACTCTAGCACTGGCACGCGAACAGCCACCTAGCACTCTTGCAAGGCAAGATAATAATGAGTCCACTAGCCTGACCTTCAGTCAGAGCTTACTTATATCTCAATGCTCTGTCACATTTCCCAAAACTGTAACGGGTTCTAGCCCCTAAATCTTCATCTGGCCAATGGAAAGTCATTATTCCATGCCAGCACTAACAATGTTACCGTTCACCACATTTTGACTGACACGTCAGTGGCAGAGTAGTCACTGTCATCTTCATCTTATCATTTCTTGGTCACCCGATCATGACCATATCTTCTCTGGCAGGTCTGCATATCTCAGGCAGTCATAATCGCGAAGCCTGTCATGCTGTCACCTCTGTCACGCGTGTCACCAGCTGGACAAACCCGGCGCGGTACCATGAGAAGCCGGCGTTTGTTACAGGGTATTGAATGACGCGTTGTCGTTTCAGCGACTGCACGAACAACTTCCGGTGCGACCGGCAGGTACGTTCAGGTATGTTAAAGTAGCTACAGAAAAATCTATCACAATCGCCTTTGGAAATTGGCAAAAAAGATATAGCGTACTAGGAATAAACTGTTTATCAAAAACATGAATTTAGAAAGCATGTAAAAAGCACAAAATGCATTTTAAACACTTTACAAAATCATTTTAATGAAATGTATTGCAGTGCCTGCCTTTGGCAAATGAGGAATCGAGCAAAAGAGAAATCGGAGAATCTGAGGGGATGCAGCAACAAGACACTGCAACAACGATTTGAATAAGGTGTGTACAGTACGGTGTGCTGCCAGGTCCAACTGGTGATTCATTCATCTGAACTGAACAATGGTCAGTGTCCCTTTTTCAACGGCGGGCCGATCGCTTTCTCCACGAGCACGCAAAGAGGGCCCTCCTCTCCTTTTTCTTGCGCAAGGGCAGCTGGACACAAGAATCTCTCACACACATTTTGATAGGGGAGACAACAGTAATGATGTAGCATATGTGCAAATTCCTTGACGCTCGGAGCTCTTTTCTCTGAAGGCGCTTTGGACATCGCAAGGCAGTCCAAGCTAGGTGTAAGTACAATATGGAAAGCAAGGATGGCTTTGCAACATCCGGCACCACTTCTAACAACAGGGAAATCCTGCTGAGATCCAAACTGCAAAACGAAAATCCATGATCGTTTCTGCACGTGATACAACCAGTACGGCATACCAAAGTACGACGCACATTTGATGACGTCCTGAAGACGTATGAGGAGTCCAATCGCAGCGCCAGGCCGTTGGCATGCCACTGCTGTAGCACGGCATAGATTGCAGTGTACGGCACAGATGGTGACTTGTTTTAGGGCACGACTTAGGCCTCACCGTTTTGTTCTTGAGCTCCTCAACGCGCCACGGGCCGTTGACGGGCGCGCAAGGGTCCTGCAGCACCTGTGATGCGTCGATTGAGCTCTCGCCTCCGAGGGACGCTTGCATCGCTAGAAACATGCGTTGATAGTGTTGCTGCCGCGCCTCGGTCAGGCCGAGATACAGGTAGGAATGAGTGTACAGGTTGGTTTGAAGCTCCTGCGTCACGCACAAGGCTCAGTGAGTGTACAGGTTGGTTTGAAGCTCCTACGTCACGCACAAGGCTCAGTGAGTGTACAG
>LGRX02034827.1:0-16816 GCA_001247695.2 Cymbomonas tetramitiformis | reverse complement strand
CCTCGGAGCCCTCGGATTGCAGCAACCCTGCACCCTGCGCCTCGGAGCCCTCGGATCGCAGAGAGGGTGAGCAGCCATGCGGCAAAGGGTCCGCCGGTGGTGCATCAATTTCTTGCTCGAATCAATTACCAGTCAGAGAATAGTACAGAGGGGGCATTGTTTCGCCTCCCAGTTTTGAGCCAGCTTGTATGGTTTTGGCATTCTCAGATCCTGCAGCAGCTTGGGCGCGAGGACTACGTCACTTTCTGCAGCTACGAGGCGCCGATGAACAACACGTGCGCACCACCGTTCTTGATGCTGCCTTGCCAGTTTTTGTTGCTTGGCCGGTTTTCGCATGTAGTTGTATCACACTGGGCATTCCCTGGGCGCACCGCTATCGGGCTATCTGAGAACATTGTTGCTGAAAAAAAAGTGCACTTGAGTGTGGGGTGAAGGACGGGAGGGGCTTTGGAGGCGGCGAGCTGCAGTAACAATTGGGCGTGTGGATGTGCTGTCGATGATCTTGAAATGTGTCGGCCTTTCCCTCGGTTGCGGCCATGGGCAGATGACGATGCCGATGAGGACTGTGGCGACGACGGGTGTGAGGTGCGCTCTAGTGCACTGCATTGAATCAGATGCATCTGACTGCAGTCGTTGAATGATGTGCCTCAGATTGACCTGCTGGATCTCTCTCAATTAAATGTGCATGGGCTACTCGGATTTTGCAGGTTCTGTTTAACTTAGGTCCCAACCAAAAGATTGGGCATGATGGGCCGTCTTCATCGAGGGGATCTCGGCATGCATCGCCACCCATTGGGCGCTCTAACAGCCCAAGGAACAAGGGTCGAGGTCGGCCGGCAAAGGCCGATTGGACTCACTGAAGGTCCGCTTGATGCTACTTATGATAATTTGCCATCACAGGCTACTGGAAGAAATGATGCAGGAGGGATAAAAAAATAGATCCTGGGTTTGCTAAGCAGGCGCGCTCTTGGAATGGCGTCGCTCTTTGGGATGCCTTGAAAGAAAGAAAAGACAATAAGTGCCCGGACGGGTGGCATTGAATACTTGGTATGCTTGAAGGCATATAAGTCGATTAGAGTTTTGCAAAGGGGTTATCCGGAGATATTGATAAGGCATACATAGGCATAGCTTGCTATAGTAGCTCGTGTGACACCAGTAGCTGACTTTTCTTTCAGATACAAATCAGAGATCTGAAATTTCCTATCAATGCCTACAGAAAGCAACAATTGATCTTCAACATAACATGAATATGTCCCCTCATAAAACGAATTGACAGATGGAATAAATGCCTCGCTGGGAAGCGGGGTCTCAGTATGGTAATTGCGTACTCAGAAAACGATTGGGAGGGGCTCGAGGCAGTTCACATGTGGATATTAGTTAGCGCGAAGTTCAAACAAGTAAAATTGTCGTTGCACAAGCCCATTGTTCGCGGTTTTAAAACTCGTCTAATCTAGTTAACTCTCCGGAACCCAACCGTATTCCCTGTATTGAATTATCCGGGGAGCTCCGAAAATCAAAACTTCGCTCGCATGAACGACTGTGACGATTTTCTAATCATATATATAGTATGCAGATTGACGCGATTTATCGACGTGAGCCTGGCATTCCCTTGATGTGCCTCGTATGTAGACCGGGCTGCTCGGGAGCCGCTGCGGGCTGCGGCGGTATATGAGCGAGCCAAGATATAGGGCATTGTACGGATCTGGCCTCACACGCTTGTGCCTTTTGCGATGTTTGCGAGTCTTTTGGAGGTTTGGGGACATCGCGGCGCGGAAGTTCTTCGGCAGTTGTGTACAGCGCAGGCAAGACCGATTGTGTCAGGAGAAGGAGGATGCAACATGGAGCACGCGGAGCTTTTCGACCTATTGGTTGCAGCGGATAGTGGCTGTCTTGCACGGCTCGCAGGGCTACGGAATTGCTTGCAGGGCTAGTCATGATTATCAACATGGGTGTACGCTGCATGATGTTTTTCTAGGTAGTTGTTTTGGCATTTGAATGAGTTTGGTTGTTTGCTGTGCTTTTGACATTCCAATTGTGAGATATGAACCTTACAAAAACGTTTCTGATACCTCTTTATATGTACTGTGCAGTGAATGGCGGTCCAAATTGTCTGTCGTTCATGGCATCGGTGGCGCGGTCTCGACTACAGAGAAGGCCCTTGCCATGCATTGGGGCGCCCAATAAGGAGTTCTGCGCGAGTGCAATTCCAATGGATGGGTATGAATTAGGGGGTGTCCTTTTAAGGAGACGTGTAGTATTTTTGTAAAAAGGCGCATGCAAGGTGTCGGTATCCAAAAAAAATATTGCAAAAGTTGTGGCTGTTTTTGAATTTTGATGACCGATACCCTAGACGAACCTGAAGATGGCGTAAGCCATTCATGACGCCATCCATCATTTATGGCATCGACGCGCGATGCGACGCGACGATTTAGTAGCGTGTCTACTTTATTGATTTTTGAATTGAATAATGGTTTGCCCCAAAACACGATATATACGCAAATATCAAAAATCCCAATTAATTGGTTTGCTCGATAATTAATTAAATGGTTAAAAGAACCAACAACAAGTCCATACTTATAATTTGAATGTCGTCGAATCCTGCCAACAACACACAACAATGGCAACCTGGTAAATAAATAATGCTCGACCCGTCGAAATCACTCTCGCTGCACGCCATCACACGCCGGCGGACTTGCTGCTGGGACTGTGGTTTTTATGGGGGGGGCTCGGCGTTTTGTATCGTAGGTACGAATGTTGCCGCGTAACTTGTAAATGTAGGAAGACGACCCTGGGTGACATGCCGAAGATGTGCCGTTCGACGATGACGATATTGAGCTGCTTGTAGACCAACACGAGGTCCCTGCGGCTGTCGCGGCTGGAGGTGTTGCCACGTGCAGATTGCATTTCACAGAGCTTGGAGCGGGGGAGATTGTTGCACTCCTGCGGGCTGGCAAGCGAGGGGAAAAGCGGAAAGCTGCATAGGTTGATGAGGATAGGGTACGTATATGTGATTGGGATTGAGGAGATGAAGCGGCGGGTACCTATCTCGGCAGCCTTGCCCGGAGTAAGGATGACGCGGCTTTCAATGTGAAGGTCGGTCGCAGGAACTCCCCCTGCGTTACATCTGGTGCGGTGTGATGTATTCGATTCCGACGTTGAGTTGGATCGGGTACATTACCAGTACCTCAAGCCCAAGGGCACACGGTCCCATGGAAACACGGCGCCATCGATGTTCTTCGTGCCCAGAATGGCTTCACTGAGGGGCGGCGTCCGATCATTGCATGAATGGACTTCGACGAGAACGAGAGTGTGCTCTTGTGGGATATTGGCCAGGATACTGTAGTCGTGAGGCGAATAGCAGGTAGATCGAAGAGCCGTAGTCATTTGTTCGGGGTCGGTAGGCATGTTCAAAAGAAATTATAAAGGCCTTTTGGATCATGGGTAAAGGGCTTCCTATAAAAGCAATTATATATAATGACTACATTTCCCTAACTTTTATATGAAGCCCATTTCCAGATTCTGTTCCACTTGTTTTCAATCCGAGACGTCCGATAGTGTCTCAAATTTGCTTACAATCGATCGGGGGGAAATAGTCATTTGATGATTTAATATTTTATTAAGTACCAGGACACATTGACTGTACCAGGCAATTCACGTTTTAATACTCGTCTGTAATTTGACAGTTCGCTTTGGGTGCACGCCGCGCGCCGTGTGAGGAATATCAACAATTCCTCATTCCTACTTGACTGTTCGTCCGTCTACACGTGCTCACGTCGATCATCGATCTGCGTTCAAAGAATGTATCAAAGAATCGAACTTCACTTGTTTCTACTCTATTGTTTGTTGAACCGGCCGATCTTGAGGACGATCGGCGAATCTGGCCGTTCTCTTCAGCGAATTCTCGTCAGGAAAATCGGCGTCGAAGGATCCAAATCCGAAATCGACTTTTTTGACCGTTTTTATATAAAGCGTTTATGTTTTGGAGCTTGTTTCGATGCTTTCAAAAGATAGCAAAATATGGGTAGTGAATTCGTATTTATTTATTCTGGGTTTAATCTATTTATTTTGGGCTGTGTCCACATGTGTCCACGTATTACGAATTTAGATATGGGTCATCTGAGTCATCATCAGCATCGTCATCATTTGAGATGTTCATGAAACATGGATCTTGAATGAATCTTGAATGAGATAGGAGCGCGATGCCGATGGCGAACGCGGAACAGAGATGTTCATCGAAGCGGCATCGACACTTCGGCAGCGGCAATCGCATCGCAGTGATTAAAAATGACGAAATATGACCGCAGGATATCGGATGTAAATTTTCAATTTTGACATTTCGATTTCCGAGTTCGCTTTTGCGTGCACATCCGATCGACATCCGTCTAATAGTTAGGCGAACTGGGCCGGATTCCCTTTAGGTAAAATCCTACCCCACTTAGAGTGGTGGTTTATTTTATTTTTCTTTTATTTTCGTTTTATCAAATTGTTTTGTTTTACTGTATCGACTTATTTTAGCTATTGAGTTTTAGTATTCTATTACCAATATTAACAACTATTCTAGTGAACTGTTTTCATATCGCATTTGACAACTACAAGCTCGGTTTTCATATAAGCTGTTTGCATATTTTATTTGGTCGGTGCAAATCTTGCAATCCTGTGAGAATTCTTTTATTTAGCATAGGTATCAAAATATTACACCTCCTTTGTGGCGTTGCAAAAACGAACTCCCTTGGCCACACATTGGTGACTGCGCCATTGAAGGAACCATTGTGGTCACGCTTTCTACTCTTGTAGAAGAAGGCGCTGCACCCTTGGTCTGTGGGTTTGTTTGGAGCGCCCTTGATCCGCGAGCAACAAGGTATTGGCCTTGTTGTAATGTATGGCATCTTGGGTTTGAGTAGGTCTGACACTCATGTGTCTGTGACCACTTGTCTCCCGTTGCGCCACAAAGAGGTGTAATATTTTGATGCAAAAATAATTTTCCACATATGTGCTCCCGTGTTTTAGATCTTTTAGGATATGTGTGATTACTATAAAAGTATGGTATGGTACTGCGCACTTTCTGGTCTTACATAAGATCAAGATAAGCATGTTATTTTTCACTATATTCTTTGAGGTTTTGGAGCCAAGCTATTCTCACACTGCATGGGGTGTTGGGCATGGTAAGGCGGAAACTTCAAACCTGATTCATCAGTATAATTCTGGGTGAAAATTGAGATCGCCTAAATAAACTGAACGAATACAACAAGGGCAACATGTGGTCCCCATTAAGCCGAAATGGGGGCGGGATGGGGGTACGCACCAGTCCTGGTTTTCGTATTGGGGAGTGCGAATGCCGTCAACCATTTTGTGTCCAACAAAGATATCTCTGAACTTCACAAGCATGTATCGCTGCATACTCTCCTTATCATGGTCCAGATCAAGAGCTCTGAACATGCTACGTCCAACCTTTACATAACTGTACCGCAAAAGTCGTGGCGGTGGCGAGGTAATGAAGTTGATCTCTTCCGTGGTAAATTGTTTCACGACCATTCCTTCGCCATGGGGGTTCGGCTCCTTCCTCCACGTGCTGGCGTCCTCGAAGGTAGGCTCTACCAGACGCAACGGGGCAACGGGGTTTCCAGCACGTCGTTGCCGACGGACACGTTGTTGATGTAACCTGTTTTGTGAATCAGGTGAAGACATTAGTCCGATGCGGGTCCCGTGCCGGTCCTACTGTACGTGCCGCCCCCATGGGGACATCCGATGGGTCCAACATAGGACGAGTAGCGAGCGCGACTACAGGCTGTAAAAGTAATGCAAGTGCGGGTACAAACCGTCGAGATCGCCGATTTTCCGCCCTGATGCGTGCTGCGGCCAATTCAAACTGATGTCGAAGTTCGGCAAACCAAACAAAATCAAGCAGCAGCCAGGATTTGATGTCCTTAATGCCTATTGGGGATACGGTGGGGTAACCCACTGTAACGAGGCGTTACGGTGGGTTAACCATACCCTAAGGTCTTAGCTATTTATTATCATTCGGAAGCATTATAAAATATCGGGTCATACACGTGACACACATTGCCTTTAGACTCATATCCACCATGTGAAATGGAAAATATACCGCTAGATCGCCGACAGGGTAGAAAAAACTTGCCACCGCAAGCGAAAACAACGAAACACCCTAAAAAATACATATTCAGTGCATTTTTCAAGCCATACCCCCTCGTGTAAACCGCCTCAGAATTCCGTCTATAATCAGATGATAACTGAACCCCATCTAAGAGAGGTTCCCTAGGTGTCATAGATGATAGAAAATTCTAATATGCATGTTCCAGATGCGATCTGCGTTCTTAAAATCTACCCATAGATGAAAAAATGGGTTAACCCACCGTAAGGATTTGGGGCATTTTTCTGCTTGACCCCTTGGTACTAGGGCGTATATAAGACACACCTATACGATATGTCTCGTATTTTTTGCAAGTCGATGCATTAATATAACCCCTAAGGTGTGTAAAAAAGCATGGGTTTGCCAATTTGTCACAATATGCTAGCACCAGCATGCGGTTTCCGAAAACCTCTTACGGTGGGTTAACCCACCGTAAGGTGCGCCTAATAGACATTAATGGTATCTGAAGCCCAAAATGTCGAACTTTACTTTAAGATTGTAGCTAGCATGAAATCGAACTGCAACACATGGGGCGGGACCGGGGCGGGATTTAGGACCGACGGGTCCGGCATGTTGACTCAACAGGGGCGGCACGGTATCACATACCTTCTGATAGCAGTGTGTCCCTGCCTTGACGCTCCATTCCGGATTTGAACATCATTGAAACCCGCGAAGGTTCGGGGAGTGGATAAACAGGTGGCCTCGATCCTCGCGCCAAATCGCTCAACCCGCGACAAAGGTTTACGAGGCGCTCCAACTCTATATTCTTCATGATGCTGGCCACCGGACTCGATCGCGTTCGTTTTGACCGCACGCTTCATTCGGCCAAAGTAGTCCTCGAAGCAAAACATCCATAGCTCACGTGCTGGACCGTACATCACGAGCTGCGGCACGACATGAGTAAGGAGATGCTGCATCATCACCAAATCGGCTGGTGACATATGATCTTCGCCAAGCTTTAGGACCACTTTCACTCTCTCAATGAGACCTGGCATTTCCTGGAAAAGGCAAATAGCAGATATCAAAAAGAAATCGTATGGGTACAATATAAATGCGGACCTACTATGGCCACGTGGGTACTAAATCAGGGAAGCACCCCGCCCTCATCGGGGCGGGGTGTGGGACCTTCAAAAGAATTGTAGGGAGAGGTTTACCTTCAGAAGAATTGTAGGGCTGACAACCTCACGAACGATGGAGCATATCTCCCCAACATAATCCGCGTGCAAAAGCCTTTCCACGAACCCATCCCGACCAGACCAGCTCGTAAGGCTGCGGGGTAATTTTTTTGGTAAATTACCGGTGCGGTAATTACCGGTAAATTACCTGGTATTACCGACCCCCGTTTCTGAATTACCCTCCATACTTAAGATTTTACCGGTAAATTACCAATTACCGCATTGGTAATTTACCAATTACCAGGGATTACCTGGTAAATTACCAGTTCCCATCGTGTCAATTATCCCACTTTCAAGCTATCGAACGTAGGCATGCGGTCAGTTTTAAGTGCAATCTGAATTTTCGAAGAAACCGCGGCTATTTTAACAGCTGCATGTATATATATATATATATATATGATAATAGCTACATAAATAATAACATCTGCATATGTGATCGTGTTGCATATATGAGCATATAGCGTGCCAGAATATGCTCACGCCGGCAACAGAGGTCCCTGGTGGAGCCTTTACACATGTTGAGGCGCCCTATATACCTCTGTCCTATGAAATATCGTGTCAATATCGGAATGGGCATAGTCAAAATTGGTTTCCGATCATGCTACCTCGCAGGGACCCGATCCATAAACCGCACCATGAAGAACTCGGATTTGTGATACTGTCTGTGCTTCTGGAAAAAAACAATAGTATGGTGTGTGCACCTTCATCATCGCAATAGCAATATTATGTGCCGACAAAATTCTGATGGCCGATACAAACCCACACGAACTTTAAAAAATGAATTCGGAGCCTTGATGCGAAAGTTGGGTCATTTTGTGCAGGCGGTAAAATGTTGGTAATACCACTGAAAGTATTACCGGTAAATTACCCGGTATTACCACACCCCATTTTCAAATTACCGGTAATTTCGCAGCCTTACCAGCTCGAGAGATCAGGCAAAACTCCTGAAGTCATCGCCGTGATGCCCAATGCCGCCTTCAATCTTCGAGGAATCATGAAATTCTCGTTAGCCTTCAGTTGCATAAGCTTCTGAGCCAGTGGCCCCCATGATTTTGGTGCGCTCAAAACGTCACGTAACCACACGGCCATGGCTACCCTCGACGGCTTCGACGGTGCCCACGGAGAAGGTTTACCTGTCGTGGGCACAAAGCGACAGGTCAGGATTGCGCCCCTTGGCCCCTACTTGGGTCCGCCCCCCGTACCCGTTGGGGCAAACCTCGGGTCGACATGGGTCCTCCACATACCCGCATTGGCTACTTACCGAAGTCGCCGAGCCGCCGTCCGAACGAACACGTGTGTAGCATTGCGAGGTTGCGGAGGTGCAACAAGCCAGCCCCGATTGACCTTGAACTCTCTTGCAAAATCCCGACAAGCTTCGTGACCGTTGCCACCACAAATCGATTTGTGTAAGCTTTGGACCAAGTTGCTAAATACGTGCATCAAGTCCAAAAGGTACATGAATATGACGTGGAGGTACACCAATCTGGAGAACGCGCAAGGAGCCTTCACACCAAACTTCTTGAAACTATCTTTCAACTGCGCTTTGGAAGCGCCGTTCTTCGCCATGCCTTCGTGCAACACTGCAACTGCTGTATTTGTCGGACACGTTCATCGGTGTGGAGCTCAGTCTCGGTACCGCCACCTGGTAAGTAAGTGCACAATCCATAATTAATGGGGGCGGTGGTTGGGGCGGGTGTGTGGCGGGATGGGGGGCGGAGTAGGGCGGGGCGGGGGCGGGACTCGGACATTGCTTATAATAAAGCAACAACGCTCCTATCACGAACTTCTCGGTAAAGACGATAGGTACAAGTTAGGGGCATTGCGTTGGCGACATCCCGGACCAACGTGGGACCCATATAATAGGACCTATCTATACGAGTATGTGCAACCAAGAATGGGCGGACCTCGGCGCTTTTGGAATTTCTACAGAAAGAACGTTTTCCCCATCTTGCCTTTCGCACTCCCAATGCCGGCGATCAGGCACTTCAAGCATCCCAATATGGCAGTCGCAGCCATTCGTCGAGATGCGTCCATAAGGCCAACGTAATCCACGAGTACCGCGTACACCATGCATCGGACTGTGAATGGTTCTTTCTCGTCAAAGTCAAAGTTCTCCCACAGACAGACCTTCGTTCCTCGCACTAGTACCGTCACTACCCGCCGTCAGTCAAACGAACCGTTCGTCAGGGTAGAAGTCTTCCAAAAATCTTTACGGCCCGTAAACTATATTTCCGCTGGCCCGCTTTCGGCCAAAACGGTCAAAGAAGAACAATGCCCGCCGCAGGCGCGAAATTTTGAAATTAAGTATGGGGGTTTGATAAAAAGTGGCATAAAATGCCTATATTTTTGGCCGAAGTTTGGCCGGCTCATGTTTTTGTGCGGCCCGGGGGCGAAAGCCCCGTCGGCCCGGTTTCGGCCCGGAGCGAGCTTCTGCGGCCCCGGGCCGGCCCGCCACGGTAAGACTTCTACCCTGCCGTTCGTTCACCGCCCACCCGCCAGCACAGACATCATGGTAAGACTCGTACGTAAGACCCGGGGCGGGGGTAAACCCGAGAAGAAAGTAACTCAGACCACACTTCCGCAGTCGGAGAACACCCAGCTAGCGGAACTCATGCGGCAGTTCGCCGCACAGCAGACAGAAATGCAGGGCCTACGTCAGCAGCTGGCGGCAGGGCTAGTAGGTGCTTCTGCTGCTGTGCCTACGCCTCACCCGGGGGTCAAGGTGGAAACGGCTGCCCATGGCAGCACTCCTGGCGATGCGGCGGGGGTATTCCACACCACCAAGGAGGCCCCACAGCATCTGGTGAAGTCGTCCTTGCAGTGCTCCACAAATTTGGTCTGCAGCAACAACCTCAAAAGTGGGGTGTGGACCAGTGGCTGCACCATATCAACTGTGGACGGAGACAGCCTGGACGACGCCGTGGAGAAGATTAAAACGGCTACTCCTGGCTTCTCCTACGAGTGCGTCCGCGAATACATCAAAAACCGCCTCACCTACATGAAATATCAGGTGACCACCCTGGGGCGGTGGAAATTAAAAACCACCAAAGAATGCCCCAAGGGGGGTTTTCAGCGCTTTGACGGCCCGGCCCGCGGAGTCCGTGTCGCTTCGGACGGCACGAGCGAGCTGGCCAGCAAGCAGATCACCGAGACGGTGCGCAAGTTCTTTGACGCTGAGCAGCCCACGGAGGGGCCCCTCTTCGAGGATCGCAAAGAAAAGTTGGAGTTGACAAAACAAGAAGGGAGATCCTGAGATCGAAAATATGGGGAGGAGATTGAAATGGGGCTGTCGAGGGGTAGGGAGGTACCACTGCGGGCCGAGGATCGCAAAGAAAAGTTGAGTTGACAAAACAAGAATAGATCCAAGATCGAAAATATAGAGCAGATTGAAATGGGGTCGCTGAGGGGTAGGGAGGTACGCATCCGGCCGAGGATCGCAAAGAAAAGTTGGAGTTGACAAAACAAGAAGTGAGATCCTAAGATCGAGCCGCGGGGAGAGAAGGGGGGTCAGCTGAAGGGGTGAAAGATGATCCAAATGGGTCGAGGCAAATCGTGGACGGTGGCCGTGTTTGATTGGAGCATTGCCCCCACTCATGACCCTTATTTGGATAATCAATAGATCCCCTAATAACCTCGATCAACCCCAATAAAGATCCAGCGGTTGAAAGTGACCCGTAAACCTGGAGCGTCGGATCGAGCACTGCCCCCACTCATGACCTTTATTTGGATACCTAATAGACCCCCTAATAACCTCGATCAACCCCAATAAAGATCCGCCGGTTGAAAGTGACCCGCAAACCTCGAGCGTCGGATCGAGCACCGCCCCACTCATGACCTTTATTTGGATACCTAATAGACCCCCTAATAACCTCGACCAACCCCAATAAAGATCCAACGGTTGAGAGTGACCCGTAAACCCGGAACGTCGGATCGAGCACTGCCCCCATTAGGAGACCTATTTGTATAAAAATTGCGGACTTGGTTTGGGCCATATCAGGCTTATCCGACCATTTCGGAGTGTTCGTTACTAAGACAGCACTCTATACATGTCTGTAACAATGAGTATGCCTTTCGTCAAACTAGACAAAGGCACTAAAAAATAACAAAAAAATCCCTAAATTCAGTAAAAATATAAAATCAGGAAGTAATAAACCCACTAAACACGCAACAAAATGCACGGTGGCTGCGATAATGTATCCGACCTACCCGGACTTAAACCCAAAACCCTAAACCCTAAACCCTAATTCGGTAAACCCTAAAGCGAACCATATTTATATAACACGTAACGTTCCGTGCGATCGGGTGAGATGTGTCTCCGAGCGGGTTACATCTTACCGATCTGCCCGGAACTACACCCCAAACCCTAAACCCTAATTCATCAAACCCTAATGCGACCCATATTTAACACGTGACGTTCGATACGATCGGGTGAGATGTGTCACCGAGCGGGTTACATAATATCGATCTGACCTAAAACCTAAACCTTAAACCCTAATTCGTTAAACCCTAATTGGACCCATATTTAACACGTAAGGTTCGAGGCGATCGATACGCGCGATCGACTGAATCTCATATTTAACACACAAAGAACCGGGACACATGCCCATTTTTTAGTACATTGATGCTCCCATAAGACACGAGTGTTCTCGAAATTACCACTATAAGTATAACTTCCACTACACGTTTTCATCTTTAATTATGACAGACCAATGTATGACACTGCATCAACTAGACTCTATAACACTATGGCGTTGTGACGCTACTTCAATATGACACTACAGTAGTATGACATTATGACACTATACTAGTATGACACTGCAGTAGTATGACACTATAACAGTATGACACGATAGCAGTATGACACTTCAATAGTATGACGCTATAGCAGTATGACACTTCAATAGTATGACGCTATAGCAGTATGACACTATAGTAGTATGACACTTCATGTAGTATGACACTACAGGTAGTATGACACTACAGGTAGTATGACACTACAGGTAGTATGACACTATAGTAGTATGACAGTATGACACTTCGAACTTGCCATGGTCGTTCCATGGTCGATATCGAACTTGCCATGGTCGTTCCATGGTCGATATCGAAGATGTCCCGATTTCGATCGAAAACCACTATAAAGGTCGCTTCGCCTCACTTCTTCATTCATTATTCAAGAACCTCCTCAGCGACACCACCTCCAAGAAACTCCTTCCCCAACTTCACCACCTCCTCCTTCCCCAACTTCACCACCTCCAAAAAACTTCTTCCCCAACGTTCACCACTCGACTCCAAGGCCCTCATTCCTGAACCCTAAACCCTAAACCCTAAACCCTAAACCCTAAACCCTAAACGGTTGAAAATACCTTGTTTCCCATCGAACGCACGGAGTTCAAGCACTGCTAGGACTCTGGTCGGGACGACAGGTGTGCGCCCCTTGCCTTGCAACTTTCCTACTTGCATTGCACGTTTTGCGCTCCACCGTCGGCACACTACCAGCGAGCGACTTTGGATCGAGTGCCGGTCTCACCGCAACCTCCTTTCCACAGTGAGATTGGCATCTCGTGGGAGGAGGATCCTTTCCAAAGTCGTGCCCTAGAAGTACTCCGTGGTGGAGAGAATGACGGTCAATCGTTAGACTTCGGGTGTCTAGACTCGGTCTCGCGACTTTGAATCTGGCCCGGGCAGTTGACGCCGGTCGCTCAAAACTCGGACGAAATTCGCCAAAGTAGTAGACGGACTAGCTCAGTTTTTGCGTGAATTCTAAGGCATTCCAATTCCAATTTCAACCGCACATGCATCGCGTTTCTTGCAAGTTTGCTTGGGCGTTGATTGAGAGTGGTGTTGTGCGAAGCGTTTGACCGAAAATCGACACCGGGGGGAGGAATCATTATTCCGTGCGGCCACGGACTTTCGTCGTTCGTAAAGCGGTGTCGGTTTCGGGCTCTCGCTTCGCACACTCCTGTTCTCCTTACTCACTATGGGACTCATTATTCTGCTTCTCCGCATTGAGCACTGACCACAAACGAATGGGGCATCCGAGCTCGCAGCCGTTTCTCGGAAGTTATCGTCGACTTCAACGCACTCACCCGACACTCACGACCGCGGTGTTGAGCTTCGGAGGGCCTCTGAACGTGAGAAGAGACCACCGTGTCCAACGCAACCCCTTTCGCTTTGAGTTTCGGATTGGTTTTCTCTGTCCTCCACTTCCTACGCCCACGCGCAGCATGGAGCAATTACTTCGCGACATGATGTGCGTCGTGTGTCACGAGATCATGGTGGACGCGCACATACTGCCTTGCGGCCATTCTTACTGCGGAGCGTGCATCTGGACCTGGTCCGAAACGCGACTCACTTGCCCGCAATGCCGGTTTCCATTCCGGAAGCCGATCGAGAACAATATGCTGGAGGATTTGATGGAGCTGATGATGGCACGGACTTTGCATCCCGGAGACGTTGAGGCACGTCAGCAGCGAAAGGAGGAGTGCGTGCAAGTGAGGACGCGCTTGAAGCGCAAGCGGACGGAGATGGAGTCCGAGGCTCGCCGAAATCTTACTCTGCGCAGCGGATCCGGTGGCCTGCCTCCTGCTTTGTTTGAGGGTGTCATGACGGGCGTATACACCGTCGCCGTCACGGATGGAAGGTCCGGTGCATCGCAGCGGTTTGCGGATATTCTTCGCACAGTGGGACTAATTGGTAGACGCGCGGCGGCATCGCAACCCGCGGAGCAGCAACCTGCGGAGCAGCAACCCGCGGAGCAGCAACCTGCGGAGCAGCAACCCGCGGAGCAGCAACCTGCGGAGCAACAACCCGCGGAGCAGCGGGGTCCGGTGACATCGGGGGTTTGGCTGGACAGAGATCCCGGTACATCGAGGGTAGATCCCGCCATGGATTACTTGCGTGAACTCGGAATTGCGATTCCACAAGAAATGTACGGGGAACAGTTTTTGGAAATGATTCGCAATCGCCGACAGAGAGCGGTGGATTCGAATCCGCCATCCGTTCGCATTCCACGTGAACACTTGCAGCCGGTGACGACGGTGAACTCAGAAACGGAGACGGAGGCGATTATTTCCGAATCGGAGTCAGACGCAGAGATGGAGTTGAACGTCGACGGAAGCGAATCGGACATTAATGTCTTTCTTCATGATAGAAACTTATTTTAGACTAGCCACTTTTTTAGATTCCCGCTTGCGGGGTGATCGCATTCTCGAGACTCTGTCTTAGCCACCGGCGTAAATAATCGATTGATATTATTGATATTAAAAGAATGGCACAACTTTCTTTATTTTCCGCTGTCAGACTACATTCATTTACTCTGGATACGTTTTGTGACAAGCTTTGTTACAACTCAGTAACAAAGGTGAATTACAGGAGCGCAAAAACTAGAATCGTTTGTGTAATAAAATTTTGTGACGACTTTGTAACGGAGGTGAATGACGGAGGCGCAAAACCCAGAAACATACAAGCTCCGACAGCTTGGGGCACTGCATGAACCAGGACCGCCGGATCTGCATGAACCAGGACCGCCGGATCAATTTTTGCTACATTTTTACTTACAATTTTTACTACAATAACATACCGACTTGATTTTATACGCGGGAATTTATACTTGGTTCTTACGATTGAACCTCCTTTTCCGGGGGAGGGGCATGGTCTTCGTTCGTGCAACCTAGAGCACCTTTTTTTACTTGCTGACGGTTTTCCAGGTTTATATTTTTGCAAAATGCCATTGGGCGAGTATATATAAACACCCACGAGTGCATGGTGACACGCACGTATACATTGCATCTTTGACTGCTCTTATTGGGCGAGATAGTTTTTGTGGGCAAACGCTTTTGCAACCAACACAGCCTTGGTAGGATCGCGTTCGACACGATGACGATAATTGCCAAAAGGACCCGGTTTGGATATATAGATTTCTACGAGAGAGCGAAAAACTTTTACAACCAATTGTTCTACAACACTCAAATGGAAATTCACGACACACCGGCTGAAGTATCGTCAGACGCCACTCCGACAAGTATTTACGACATACCCGATGATGTACTAGCAAATAACATTTTACGTAGATTTGAAGGTTTGCAATATTCGGCATCGCTCGTGTGTAAGAAATGGAATAGCATTATTACTTTACTCCCGGATTGTAACTGTCCAATACTACAAGTAAACAACCGTGTGCAGTTTGTAGGTGCACTCGATGATGATGAAGAAGCGAAATGTGTGCACGGTGAAAAGATAGTCAATAAATTGGATTTTTGCCGTGATATGAACCGCTTGAAAGATGAATTTTTGGGCACTCGAGGGTGTACAGTACGTGACGCCCGCCGACGTGCTGGTAGTGAAGCCCGCCGACGTACTGGGGAAGGATCGAGGCGAGAATGTTCCTGCCCCAAACGGTGCCGACAAGCAGGGCAAAGGCAAAGAGCGGGATGACAAAAAGAGCGGGATCGTACGGTAAGGTGCATCAGCAGAGAATTCTACGTTAAACGGTTTTTTGGTTTTTTTGAAGGGGGGTCCACAAGTTTGGGAGAAAAGTGTTTGGTTTAGAAAGTTAAATTGGTAAAAATAAGAAATATCGAGGCTGGCTAGACCCCAGGACATTTTCTTAAAATACAACAAAATAAGAGAATTGAAGCTGTAAATTGTGATAAAAGTAGGGGAGAACTTTTTCAAATATGTTCCAATAAGTTCGTATATACAAGCTCATATGTTGGGTGCAATTTCACCCCCAAAGGCGGAGTACATTAAAAGTCAGTCCCCGGGTCGCATCGTCCATCACTGAAGTGGGCGGTTTTTTCGAAGTGAGGATGTGCTGCGAATCCAATACGAGAAAAACTGAATTTTCACTCTTAAGGATGAGAAAAGCTAGCTGGCAAAAGAAGCGGTTTTCTCTTATTTCATTAGCTCTCTTAGGTACCGAAGCTGGGGGGGGGGTCTGGGGATTTAGGAGAAAGAGCGGTGACCCTGAAATCTTTGTTTTCTTATTGGTGCACTCTTGTATGGCCGTTAGTAAAAGCTTACACGTTATGTTTGGCACCCGGATGCTGACTTTCAGAGGGGTGAGAGTGCAGAATTACGCCCTCAGCACTTGAACCATCTTGGTTCGACCGCGTGGTAAATTTGCTTCAACATTTGACTACCAGTGTGTGTGTGTGGGTATGTCCCTGACTGCAGGTGGTTTGGTGCTGGGTCGCAGGCGGATGATTCAAAACTGGTAGCCGGGTCCTTTGTGTCAGTCCACCGCTGCCGCTCAAAAAACGTTTCCCCGTACCCCGAGGACTTCGCAATGGACCTCCTCGACTACGACAAGGAGCGGTTCGAGCTATGCTACATACGGGGTCGTGGAGGGCGTCCCTGGAGGTACCAGTGTCAATATTCCCAAGGGGGGGATTATTCCCAGGGACGTCGTGGAGCAGGGTATAATGCTTACCGTGGCGGGCCGGCCCGGGGCCGTAGCTCACCACTCCGGGCCGCATGCGGGCCGATGGAATAT
>LGRX02034826.1:0-12817 GCA_001247695.2 Cymbomonas tetramitiformis | reverse complement strand
GCCCTATGACACCCCCACCGTATGACGACTTTCGAACTTTCGAGACTTTCGAACCCAAAAGTTCGAGAATGATGAGAGACCTGCCCTATGACACACCCGACGCATGACGACTTTCGAACTTTCGAGACTTTCGAACCCAAAAGTTCGAGAATGGTGAGAGACCCCAACATATGTGTGATGTGGACATAATGTGGACATGATGTGGACGTGAGGACGTGATGTGGACATGATGTGGACATGATGTGGAATTAATGTAATTAGATCGATAATAAAATTAATACCATGTAAAAGGAGAGCAAAATATAGTATCCGGAAATTAAGTGTACAATGGCGCACAAGCCTCAAAAGCACTACTGAGCTAGCAAGCCAGAAGAGTAATTGTAGATGTCAAAAGCAAAACCATAAACCAGAAAACTTGTTGAAGTCACCGGAGTTCCGCACACCACCATGTTGGTGTGCATCCAGAGTGAACAAGAAGTCAATCGACAGGGTCCCAATACAATCCAACAGTGGCCTCGTGGAAGTCCATGCCGTAGTAAGATGAGAAGCAACCAGCACCGTAGTAGTGGTCCACGTCCAGAGGCCCATGCTCATGTAGAGCCATGCCGTAGTATTGGGCGATGCCGAAGCCCAAATCTGCCTAAGCAAGGTCTCGAAAGAGAGCAGGGGAGTCAGGTGGATCGAGCTGTGGCACATCGCGGGCCGTTTAGAAACCCTTAGCCGGATTCACCAACTCAACAAATTCATTCGTGGAGGAAAATGACGGAGTCTCCCAATCGAGAGCACCACCAGGCGAAGGCAATCCTGCAGCCGATGGAGCCTCGGGCACGGCAGCCACCCCCATGATCGAGATGCAAAGAACGAGGGACATGAGAAAAGGAATCCCCCAAAGCCCATCCGTGTCAGGGAATCCCCAGGGCGGCTTGCCACATCCGTAGGTCCTCTGGGTGTCCATGGGTGGTCCGGACACACTATTAGCCGAAGGAGGCGGACCCCGCGGCTTCAGAGTGAAGCTGCCGTCGGCGAGGTCCTCGTAGTCGTCGGTGTCGTAGCCCGTGAGGTCAACCTGCGAGATGGCGGTGTGATTGACGGTCTGGACGAACCCCGCGAACTCACCGTCTGTCGACGCCGTGGCGGTCACCCGTGCCGATTGGAGTGGCGCGGGCTCCTCGTCCTTCACCTGCGAGACAGGCATGGCAGGGGCCGGCACGGCGGATGCCGATGCCGCCGCACCACCTGCCGGAACCTGCTCCTCCGGCGTTATCCCCGCCGCAGCGCGGCAGGGCCACACACCAGAGCCGATGCATGCTCCTCAACCTCGCTCCCAGGAACGAAAGATGCGTGGGTGAAATGTACCTTATATTGGGCGGCCTGAACCTCAGATGTGAGGGCATCAAGCCGCCGCAAGATGTCCTCGTCGTCCGCGCTGGCTGCCGCAGGTTGCACGCTGAAGCCGTAGGCCGACACGTCGATGCCGCCGACCCCCGGCCCGCGGAAAGCACAGCGGGAGGACCGTAAGCCGACGCCGCACGAGCGAAGGCATCCGGCCCAGAGTAAATCCGGTAGATGGGGGGCTACTTACGATTGCCCCCTGAACCTTTTTTTTTGCCCCCTGAAAATTGCCCCCTGAACTTTTTTTTCAGGCCCTGAAAATGACTTTCAGGGTCTAAACTTGTTTTATACTAGGCTAGTTATACACCTTAGAAAAAACCTCATGGTTAATATAAGTTTTACACAAAAGTTCAGGGCCTGAAATTTTGGAATTCACACTCTTAAGATGCCCCCTGAACTTTTTTTTCAGGGCCTGAACTTTTTATTCACTTTTCGTGTTATATAAAGTTTAGAATTATATTCTCATGTCCCCATCTTGCCCCCTGAAAAAAAAGTTCAGGGCCTGAAAATTTTACAGTGTTCCAAGCCCTGAAAATTCACATAAGGCCTACAAATGCCTTTTCAGGCCCTGAGAATGGCTTTCAGGGCCTGAAAACCGTTTTCAGGCCCTGAAAATGGTTTTCAGGGCCTGAAAATGGTTTTCAGGGCCTGAAAATGACTTTTCAGGCCCTGTAAATGGTTTTCAGGGCCTGAAAATGACTTTTCAGGCCCTGAAAATGGTTTTCAGACGTTTTCAAGGCCTGAAAATGACTTTTCAGGCCCTGAAAATGGTTTTCAGACCCTGAAAACGGGTTTCAGGGCCTGAAAACGGGTTTCAGGGCCTGAAAACGACTTTTCAGGCCCTGAAAACGACTATTCAGGACCTGAAAATGGTGTTCAGGCCCTGAAAACGGTTTTCAGACCCTGAAAACGGTTTTCAGGGCCTGAAAACGACTTTGCAGGGTCTGAAAATGACTTTTCAGGCCCTGAAAATGGTTTTCATGCCCTGAAAATGACTTTTCAGGCCCTGAAAATGGTTTTCAGACCCTGAAAACGGGTCTCCGGGCCTGAAAATGGTTTTCAGGGTCTGAGAATGGTTTTCAGGCCCAGAAAATGACTTTTCAGGCCCTGAAAATGCCTTTCAGACCCTGCAAATGCCTTTCTGGCCCTGAATCGGCCAGGGCACTTCATTGCAAGTTATGCATGCCCCCATCCCTATACTCATCTTATCCATTATATGTTGTCATTATTCATACAAGTGACGGGCATTCCTCCCAAGTAGATGGGCTGCGGGTCAACGCCAGCGGGATAACGAAGAGCGGCATGTTCTTGCTGGTGAGACTCTCGGAGCGCGGCAGGGACGCTCCCCTTGATGATGTCGATGAGGGCGCGACGCCCATCTCGGTCAGCTGAAGAGTCCGTACCACGAAGCCACGTGGCTACTGCCCGACGGTCCGGTCCTATGACAAGGACCGTAGTGAATTGGGGCTAGCAAGTGCGTTTTTTAGATATACTTGATATATGAGTGCTCGGGCATCATTTTTGGGTGTCAAAGAATTTATCTAGAACGTGATTTGGTTGGTAGACATTCAAGTTTGTCGCAAGGTGTTGTTTTTTGTCGCAATTTGCGACAATAATTATATTTTTGGCTGCCACAAAAATTATTGTGAATGTCACCATAGTCGCAGCTGCGACAACCATGATTTTCAGAACCATGTTTGTCGCAAAATTTTACAGAAAATTTTCGACACGGAAGTACACATACGAAAAGTACCGCGGAAGTGACGTGAATTCGACAAAATTATTAGACAACAAGTACCGCGCGTATGACATAAAATACAAACAGGATAGACAGCTACTTGCAGGAAGCTAAGCTACTAGCTTTGAACTGATGTTAACTACAACATGCCCGCAACACGTGGAAGCATTTCGAATAATAATAAAACATTTACGCTAGCAAAGGGGACAAAGTCCTGAGAGTGCGGTATCCCTGCAAAGCAGGCTAGTGAAAACACCAGGGGCTACTCCCTCTACTATAGCGCGCCCACAAAGGGGCTCAACCCATTTTTCAGCAGGGTGACATCTAGAGAAAAAGCTAGGTGCTAAGCAAAAAACTCTAGAAGATGGAGAAGCAGCCATGGCCGGGTGAGTGGAGGGGTGGCTGAATCTGAGCGGTGGGGAGGGAAGTCGAAGAATTAAGGGGGTATTTGGAGACGTTGAGGAAGGGGAGGTGGGCGGGGGAGAAGGGGGGGTGGTGGGGAGAGGGCCTCCCCTAGGGACAGGGAACCATCTTGTATTGCAAGACTTTTGAAAAATTACTGCAGAAGGGTTTGAAGAAAGTCGTTTGATTGCTGCACAGCTTCTGTTTCTGTCATGGTCTCACTGCTCGAGATGTCAACTGTATGCGGGTCGGTGTTTAAGGTGGTAGTGGTGTTTAACAGAAACACGTCTCGCCTATTTTTGGTGTGTTGCCTACAGATTCTTGAAAGTTTTTTGAGGAGAGGTTTAATCTTGCCACGGGGAACACCTATCGTGTTGAGGACAGTACCAAAAAGAGGAGGGAGGTATCCCATGAGTGTAAGTACTTTGGGCCATTTCACGTTGCTAATGAAGGGCTTTGAATTTGCGTTGGTGATTGTCGTGTCATGGTGACCACCATAATAATGCTCAGCATCACTCTGATGATAGGGAGGGTCTTGAGTGGGCCATGGGCAAAGCGAAGAAGGAAGTACTTTGTCGCTTTCGTTCATAACTTCATTCCAAATATCAGGGCTGACTCCTGTGTATTCTAGCCTCTTCTCCGTGACTCTGGACTTAGGAAGGACATTGAGGAACCATCTGGCAATCTTTTTCTGTGTAGGCCTCCAATCAAAGGCTGGTTGAGTATCACTGGGTGCACTGTCTATAGCTATGATAACGACATCCGAAAAGTCATCCTTATAGCATCCGCCACCTGGAAGAACGTAGGGGTCATCACCCGTCCAATAACCATGTGGGATAAATGGAATAGTGTTATGCGGGAATCTGAAAACAAGTTTAAAGCCTTTATCAAACCATCTTTTTTGGTTTTTGGGAGACAGCGGAAGAATCCATGTTCCTGAAAATCCAGGGACGGTGTTGGCCGCTTTATGTCCCATTTCCAAGGTAGTCATAACCGCCGAAGATTTGCCCTTATCCTTCCCATCAAAAGGGGGATTTCCGTAAACGATTCTGCCAATGCCTGTTAACGGGTCCACGTAGGCATCCCAAGCGAGACCATCAAAGCCGATTTTCCCATGATGGCAGAAGGGCCTGAGGGCTTTTTTCATTCTTGTGGTGGGTATGCATCTTCTCGAGTGAATTCTAGGGTGGGCATTTAGTGGGTTAGAGAAAAGTTCACACCCGTTTTTGTCAAGGTTTCTGTCATCCACCAAAATATCTAAGAGGCTTCTTCTGATTGCGTAGCAGTTTTTAGGATCTCCCGATTCAAACTTACATGCATTGAGTGCTTCATGAATATCGTGTGCCCTATTCGAGTACTCCGCAAGTGAGCATGGGACTGCTTTGTTGGAAAGGCGGTGCCAAGCCAAAAGTTTCCAAAACTCTTTCTTTTGGACATATTGGAGTTCGGGATATTTAATTGTTCCCGTAACATGGTCCACTTCGGGCTTAGCGGTCACAGCAATGGTATTCTTTTTTGAACTTGATGGACGGTACATGCTAGCTTCCGGGAGAGCGTGTAAGTATAATTCCTCATTCATTTCCTGTCTTAGATCAGCAAGTGGAAAAAGTTTCGATGGTTGTGTTTTGATGTATGTGGTACCTTTTCCAGGGTTTAGTAGTTTAGGCTTTTCTGAGATTTCTTCAGCAATGATTCTCCTTAGTTCGCTATCTTGGGTTGTTCTAAGACTATTCAAACTATTATTATGTCCTGTGCATTCAAGTTGGATGTGTTCGAAGGTACATTTTGTATTCTGTTGGCAGTAGGGGCAGTTTTCAGTTTCGATTTTCCCCAGTTTAAATAAACGTGCTGGAGAGGCTTGGAGACCCAGGAGTTCTCTGCTTCTAGAAGCGGTGAAAGCTTTAGGTGTTATTTTGGAAATATCCTTAGTGGGGGTGGTGTTATTCTCGTTGAGCATCCTCAAGTACTTCCCTTGAGACTGTAGAGTTCTCCAATTATGATAGTGTGATAGTCGTTGAATTCTTTTAATGTGACTGCGGATATCACCTAAAATAGGAACCTCAAAAAAGAATAACGAGAAGGGTAGTTCCTCAGCAGGGTCGTAGCGGGAGATGTCTAAACAGCCCCCTCTGAATGAGGCTCTTTTAGCAGTACGGTCCACTCTGTCATGGACTTTGTCATTATTGTGATCCCTGATCCATTTGAGGATGATTTTACTGTGGTTGATAAGGACGCTGACGCGAGCCTTAAGAAATATATGATATAATAAGATAGTGCAGTGTTATTGAACAGTAACACGCGCACAGCTTATGAGCGGGTTGTGAGTTGCAGTCTCCGTAGAAGATCTGCTGAAGCACAACGCTTCCTCACTTTTATACCTACGTCACCCATCATCTTAGATGGTACCGCCATTGGGTTGTGAACCCGAGACGTAGGTTGAACGACCAGCATGGTAATAACGACTAGTTCGTTCATGCTGCACATGCGAGTTCCGCGCATGCTGAAAGCTAAAGATGATTCTTGGTTTGTTTCCAAGATGTATCTTTGCTTTGCCATCTTCGAGTTCGACATATGAACTCTCGATGACAGGGATGCCTGATGATATGACATAATCATCTGGCGACATGCACAGTCATCGTCGACCGTACTGACGACTGTCATAAATGTATGACGCGACTCGACCTGTACAGTCATGATCGACCATACTGTCGACTGTCATAAATGTATGACGCGACTCGACCTGTACAGTCATGATCGACCATACTGTCGACTGTCATAGTAATATATGACATGACATGACATGACATGACATGGTATGACATGTATGACAGGTATGGCACGTATGACATGTATGACACATATGTCATCGGTCATAACCCTGACAGATCTCCCCTCTTAAGAGAGTTGTGACCTCACAACGGGCATACCTTTGTATATGTCTTTGATGTCTTTGTTGTTGTCGCTTCTTGCTGGTACCAGTCTTCTTACACCGATTTGAGGCGTCCCTCATGGTGTTTTTAGGTTATTGGGGGGAACTGAGTCCACTTTAGTCCCTCACCTTAGGCATTTAGCCATACAGTCCTTAGGATGTAGCCCACCTTTCCGGAAATCGTATCGTTGAGTGACGTTCCAAGGTTCAATGAAGAGCGTTTTCGCGATACAATCCTACGCTGGATTACTGATTGATCCACACGTTATCATGTATGTGCTAGACGATTCAAAGCATCCGAAGTCTACGTTACGGATTATTTGCGCTAGCCGTCGTCGCCTTTGCGCGATCGATGATCCCACGATTATAACGAATTATATTCGAACGATTCTCGGCCTGATATAGTGCACCCAACTCTTCCTCCCCTCCTTAAGCTACTTTGGAGGATCCTAGGCGGTGATGGGGAGCCCGATTTCGATAATAAACGAACAAAGGGGCTTGTTTTAATGCAAACGGAGCGGCCCTGCTTAACGGAATTGGACTTATAATCCTTAACCGGTCTGCTCAACTCCTCAATATTTTTGTCCAGTACGCACGCTTTGACGAACATCTATCGCGATGAGTGAGAATGAATTCGCCACGTACTAATGTGAAATTTATTTAGTCATGTTTGTCAAGCACAACTTAGGATCACAACTCCTTTTACCTCAGTCATTATCTCCGGTAGCTTCGGATGACTGGCCAAGAATCCGATGACAAACCACGGTTTTGGCAAAGGTAGCATTAGCAGTTTTTTTTCACAGATATTGGTACCCGCATATGCGTATCTGTGTAAGGGTATGATTTACACAAGGCTCACTACACCTTAGCAAGGAAGGATCAATTCTTGCTCCTGTCATATCAATTTGATGCAGGGTAAAAAATGTTAGGGATATATCCCTGCAGTTCTTGGGTTGCAGCCCATTGCACCGAAGGCGCATCGCAGTTCTTGGGATGCAGCCCTGCAGTTCTTGGGATGCAGCCCTGATATATTTATACGACCGATGGATGAAAACCTCTTGGGTACATATTTCCACGGCTTGATTATTATTAGGTCGGCAATTATTGGCAAAAGTCATTGGCTATCAGCTTTTGACTCAGAAGCCACAATGTTATAGAAGCTGCGACCTATTGTGATCATATGCGGCAGTTATGCCTTCAGCATACGTAGACAATATGATTATGTGGAACTTATAATCCCACTTAAGTTGCATCATGATAAATTTTTCCAGGTGTTAACAAGTGTTCAGGATTTGATAAGGGGTTGACGCCCCACAAGCCAAAGGTCACTGTCTCATAAGGCTCGCCTCAAGTGTGCGGCTTTGAGGATTAGCGTTCTGGCGAGGCACAGTCATGATGCTTCCTAGTCCAAAGAGCTGGAAATGAGAGTGCTCAAGATATCCAAAGACAGGAAGGCTTTTGGTTGGCCAGTGTTACTGTCAAGATGCTTAACCTTGATGGAATGGCATTCGGATACAAACTGTGCAACCATGCATGTGACTTATGCATTGGTGTATGACTTTGATGAATTGTCTCTTGTCATGAACCTGGAAGGAATGACGGGCAAATAGCTAGAGTGGCGGATTTACTCACTCGGCTTTGCTGTTTATGGAATTCGATGCCTGATGGCACAACTGGCAATCCTTTGCTCAGATGCTTTCCTCAAGACATTGGCAACAACTTGTGTGCCAGCTTCTCAAGATTTGGGGAGAAATCATGGATCAACAATTTATGAATCAAAACACATGTATCAAGGTTGATTCAATGAATCCTTCAACTCTTGAATTTCGACAATCAGCATCCCAGGCTGTTGACGTCAAAGTGATGGTCGTAAGCTTACAATATAGCTTATTTACATTTGAAAAACCATCGTTCTCCTATGTCAGTGCCCCTACAATATGATAGAGCCGGAGAAATGTGCATTTATGATTTCTTCATAATGAACTTTATGTGTCAATAAGTCAAATAAGACTTCATTTGATGTTTCAATCGGCATGATGTACCGTGTCATCAATTTTATGGCTGCTATACACAGATGCTGGAACTTTTGATAAGATCTTTAATTTTCCAAGCAAAATCACATCCAAGCAAAATCACAATGATGTAAGGTGTGGCAGCTGTATGAAAATGAATGAATCTATACTCTTCCTCCCCCTCGCAAAAAGAGATGTATCAAACCAATCAGATGGTGATGGAGGATGTTATTCAATCATTATGTTATGCGAATCAGACTGAGATTACTCATCGAATGCTTTAGAGGTAACAATGTCAATCTGAACATTGATTCTCTCTACGTCATATTGGCAATATGCCTGACGTTTTTGAATGTGGCTAATGCCAGATGATGTCAAATGCAGTTGTTGGGTTGCAGCTTACATACATTTGTCAATTCAGGGTCACTATAGTGTGCCCAACTTAGACAATGTTCTGGAAAATGATTGTCATGATGAACAAAGAAATCAGTGATGGAGAGTTACCGAAGTTAACTTTGGTATCGAAGCTAATGGAGAGTCAATCAAGAAGTGTCCGTAATGACAACAACTTACTACGAGTTGTATTTTCGTAGTTGATGGATGGCTGACATGTCATTTTATTATGAATAGAACATGGCATTGCCTAGTGATATGTGTATATTCTTCAGCATATGATCACTTATCTCAATGGTGCCCGTGTTATTTTTGGGCAAACACTATTCAGAGACTTATTATGATAAAGAAGTATGAATGATGAATGTGTCATTTCAATCCGATAGAATTGTGACTTGTTTTATGACTATAAAATTTCTGTCACTTTTCAGAATGAGGATGAACTGCGCTTGGAAACCGTATACAGATTGCGGGTTTTCCAAGACTTCGTGGCCTAATGGATGAGGCAACAAATTTCTAAATATTCCAGAATGAACTTTGAAAGAGTTTTCATTCCTTAATGAAGCATGCTTGTCTTATGTGCCAAAATGATATGAAATTACAAATATGGTGTCAATCTATATGTGGATGGTTTATACCATTGTATGCTATTCCACAAATAAGTAATGATGTCAGAGTGAAAACTTTGGACAATTGCAACTCAGTACAAATTTGAGTGCATTCAAGCCCATTTAAATGTTCAGAATCTGAATCTAATGTACTTTTCTAGCTAGAGCTACCATTGACTATCCAACATCCACTGAGGACATTGTTTCTTACGTCTTTTGGCTTCACGCTCAGCGTTTTTCTTATTCTGCAAGCGCCTCTTTGCTACTGCTACATCCGGAACGTTGTACCAGCTACGAAACTTGCTGGTAACTTCATCTTCTCAGCTTTCTTCATCCAAAAGCAAAACTGGCTTCAACATGTCTTGTTCTTTCATCGAGGACGAATCACACAGGGATGCAGCAGACCTGCAGCATGAGAAGAAAATAAACAGCAAGAAAGTCACTATGCAAAATCACCACTGAAGGAGATGACTTTCATCATAGGGTGGTATATTGGTTGTTTCATATGACACATAGAAGATATGAATAATTCGAAGAGAATTTTGGGATAAATATCCTGGATTGGCTGTGCTTGATTGCTCTATGCCCAAGAATGACCGAAGAGATTGCTTGCCATTTTTCAGCCATATAGCGTGGAGGCTGCTTAACAACGGTTGGGTCATAAGCTAAATAGCTATGCAGCTATGTCGGAGGCTGAATAGCCATGATTGCACAGACTCTGTCTTTTATGATGAATAGACCTCTGAGAAATGGTGTCTAAAAAATTCAATTGACAACAACTCAACCTTTTGGTATGATGTAGAGCTGATGATCTTTGTTGCACTTCAATTGTTTATTGTGCACTAATGAAATGCCTCGTGATATATAATCTCACAGAATAGGCATTGCTCAATGGCGATATGATCAGATATGTAATGATCAATGAAGACAAGATGGTTGGTATGGCTCATTCAGTAGGCATAATTACCTCAAAGAGATGCCAATACACGGATACATATCAAGACATAAGGGCAATAGGCTTATTGTATAGCCTTCAAGGCAGCTAGCATTTATGCTGCATTGGTCAGCTCAGTGGCTTTGACCTTTCTAGGTGTTGTACTCAGGCCGTGGCCTGCATATTGCATTGAGTAATCTTGACACCTTTAATGATCCAATCAGATGATATGTATGAAGTATCAAGAATGGTTGCCCTTTCCAATGATCATCGGTGGCAGAGGCTATAGTGCTTGCACCGTGTCAGTATACAATTCTAGTCTGGATACATGCTAGACCAGATGTATACAATGTCTAGGTCTTCAAAATCAAGCTCATATGAATGTCATGGCTGATGTATGTGTCAACTTTCATGGAGTTTTGCATGGTTTGACTGTATATAGTCAGGCTTACCACAACAAAAACAATGATGCAACTTACTTGTTTTATTATTTGTCTTTATTATTTATTATTTATTATTTATTTGGTTTTTAGTTGTATTTCTAGCTTATCATCTTCCCCCCTCAAGGAAGTGTATTGCTAGGCGGTTGTCAAGCGCCGTTCAAATACAACAGAGGTCCGACCTCTTTGTGATGACGTGGAAGCTTTCTATGAAGCTGGATAGCAGTTCTCGGGTTGCAGCCCCTTGCACCGAAGGTGCATTGCAGTTATTGGGATGCAGCCCGAATCCACGTCATTAGCGTGGGTCATATAGTACCCAAGCATGTGCTGTGTATATACAACACTACCCTCCAGCGGCGAAGTGGCTTGCTATTACCATCATCGTATGCTGTGGGATATCAATATATGATCAGAGAGCATGGATATATATATATATATATGTACCATGTTTGTCAATATCGGAGAGACTATGTCTTCTTTAAAATCCTCATGACTATATGTATAATGGTGCTATACTGATGTCAACACCTTTACTCTGAGTGATTTATTGATTTCAGATGTGATGTCGTGGCAAAAAATATATGTCCACGTCATTGGCACGAGTCATGTTGTGTCCATGCATACACGATCTTAGCGCAGGTCACAATACAGTGCCCGAGCATACGCGATTTTAGCGTAGGTCACATTGTGCCTCCATTTATTACATTTGAGAATATCTGTTACTCATCTTTGTGAGTCTAGACAGCATTGTGCTGATTGCAATGCTTTCTCTGGTGACTTATATATCACAGATTATACCAATGTGGTGATCAGTCCAGTGCAATATTTTGTCACCGGAATGTACAGGGATTGTGAATGATTGCAATCCAGCCGGAGGAATAATCTCTACAGCTATTTTGTACTAATGAATTCATTGGAGTTATACTCATTCGACGATTCAAAACCCATGTCATTTGTAGTAATGACAACTCACATGGATATATAGGGTTTTTATCAGAATGCTTTTATGTGATGTCAACATTTATGAACAATTCACTTGCATCTCAGGACAAAAGAGTTACGCTTGGAAGGTTTTGCATGGTGGTCACCAACAGTTATCAGCTGTTATTCGGGTGCCAAATTCTGCCTTCTACACTGGGACTATATCAACCAGTCTTACAGCGATGCACTTGTCCTTCCCACTCTTATGTACGGCTATAGTGCCAAAGTGCATCAGGTGGGATATATATATATATATGCTGTAGCACGAAAGCGCTTTTAGCACGGATGCGCCTTTAGCACGGATGCGCCTTTAGCACAGATGCGTGTGGCTATGTCAGGCAGGGATGATGCAATTACATATTAATAAATGTTGAGTGTATATATGTCCCGGTGTAAACTGGAAAGCAATGAGCAAGTCTAAGAGCAATCTATGACAAGATTTCGAGCTATCAGCAAGAAGTTTGATGGCAAAAGTTGATTGCTTAAGGAGCAGTTTTTTTCGGACGGCCCGCTTTCTTCGGGGCTTGCTGTTTCTGCCGGCGTTCTTTGGCGGCGTCGTTTTGGTTCTTGGTGTAGCAAGGCTTGCATACCTGAGCTTGTGGCAAGGTTTCTTGCACTTGCCACAAGTTGGTGCATTGGGGCCTGCACTGAAAGGATGTGCAATGCATAATGGACAAATCTGCTTTGCCTCACTCACTATGGCCTATGCTGTATGACACCTGATGACACGCATGATGACAATGCACCTAACGCTACCCCCCTAGCCCAAATGGAGCCTCCCGGGTGCTCACGAAGCCCCCTCCAACCATCCTTATACCAAAATGTTCCTAGGAGCCTGCACTACAAGGATGTGCAATGCATCATGGGCAAATCTGCTTTGCCTCACTCACAATGGCCTTTGCTGTATGACACCTGATGACACGCATGATGACAATGCACCTAACGCTACCCCCCTAGCCCAAATGGCCCCTCCCGGGTGCTCACGAAG
>LGRX02034825.1:0-23110 GCA_001247695.2 Cymbomonas tetramitiformis | reverse complement strand
GCCCTCGACGGCGCCGACAGCTACAAGCAGTATCAGTCACGGACCTACGGCAACAGGTGGCACCACGTCCCCGTCGGCGTCGCCCACCGGCGGCCCGTCACTGGCCCCGACCGTGCTGCCCTCGACGGCGCCGACAGCTACAAGCAGTATCAGTCACGGACCTACGGCAACAGGTGGCACCACGTCCCCGTCGGCGTCGCCCACCGGCGGCCCGTCACTGGCCCCGACCGTGCTGCCCTCGACGGCGCCGACAGCTACAAGCAGTATCAGTCACGGACCTACGGCAACAGGTGGCACCACGTCCCCGTCGGCGTCGCCCACCGGCGGCCTGTCACTGGCCCCGACCGTGCTGCCCTCAACGGCGCCAACAGCTACAAGCAGTATCAGTCACGGACCTACGGCAACAGGTGGCACCAAATCCCCGTCGGCGTCGCCCACCAGCGGCCCTTCACTGGCCCCGACCGTGCTGCCCTCGACGGCGCCGACAGCTACAAGCAGTATCAGTCACGGACCTTCTGCGGCACCACGCCTCGTCGGCGTCGCCCAATCGCGGCCCGTCACTGGCCCCGACCGTGCTGCCCTCGACGGCGTCGACAGCTACAAGCAGCACAGTCACGGACCTACGTGCAACAGGTGGCACCACGTCCCCGTCGGCGCCGCCCACCGGCGGCCCGTCACTGGCTCCCGACCATGCTGCCCTCGACGGCGCCGACAGCTACAAGCAGTATCAGTCACGGACCCACGGCAACAGGTGGCACCACGTCCCCGTCGGCGTCGCCCACCGGCGCTCCGTCACTGGCCCCGACCATGCTGCCCTCGACGGCGCCGACCGCTACGAGCAATATCAGTCACGAACCTTCAGGTGGCACCACGTCCCCGTCGGCGTCGCCCACCGGCGGCCCGTCACTGGCCCCGACCTTGCTGCCCTCGACGGCGCCGACAGCTACAAGCAGTATCAGTCACGGACCTACGGCAACAGGTGGCACCACGTCCCCGTCGGCGTCGCCCACCGGCGGCCCGTCACTGGCCCCGACCGTGCTGCCCTCGACGGCGCCGACAGCTACAAGCAGTATCAGTCACGGACCTACGGCAACAGGTGGCACCACGTCCCCGTCGGCGTCGCCCACCGGCGGCCCGTCACTGGCCCCGACCGTGCTGCCCTCGACGGCGCCGACAGCTACAAGCAGTATCAGTCACGGACCTACGGCAACAGGTGGCACCACGTCCCCGTCGGCGTCGCCCACCGGCGGCCCGTCACTGGCCCCGACTGTGCTGCCCTCGACGGCGCCGACCGCTACGAGCAATATCAGTCACGAACCTTCAGGTGGCACCACGTCCCCGTCGGCGTCGCCCACCGGCGGCCCGTCACTGGCCCCGACCTTGCTGCCCTCGACGGCGCCGACAGCTACAAGCAGTATCAGTCACGGACCTACGGCAACAGGTGGCACCACGTCCCCGTCGGCGTCGCCCACCGGCGGCCCGTCACTGGCCCCGACCGTGCTGCCCTCGACGGCGCCGACAGCTACAAGCAGTATCAGTCACGGACCTACGGCAACAGGTGGCACCACGTCCCCGTCGGCGTCGCCCACCGGCGGCCCGTCACTGGCCCCGACCGTGCTGCCCTCGACGGCGCCGACAGCTACAAGCAGTATCAGTCACGGACCTACGGCAACAGGTGGCACCACGTCCCCGTCGGCGTCGCCCACCGGCGGCCCGTCACTGGCCCCGACCGTGCTGCCCTCGACGGCGCCGACAGCTACAAGCAGTATCAGTCACGGACCTACGGCAACAGGTGGCACCACGTCCCCGTCGGCGTCGCCCACCGGCGGCCTGTCACTGGCCCCGACCGTGCTGCCCTCAACGGCGCCAACAGCTACAAGCAGTATCAGTCACGGACCTACGGCAACAGGTGGCACCAAATCCCCGTCGGCGTCGCCCACCAGCGGCCCTTCACTGGCCCCGACCGTGCTGCCCTCGACGGCGCCGACAGCTACAAGCAGTATCAGTCACGGACCTTCAGCTGGCACCACGTCCCCGTCGGCGTCGCCCACCGGCGGCCCGTCACTGGCCCCGACCGTGCTGCCCTCGACGGCGCCGACAGCTACAAGCAGTATCAGTCACGGACCTACGGCAACAGGTGGCACCACGTCCCCGTCGGCGTCGCCCACCGGCGGCCCGTCACTGGCCCCGACCGTGCTGCCCTCGACGGCGCCGACAGCTACAAGCAGTATCAGTCACGGACCTACGGCAACAGGTGGCACCACGTCCCCGTCGGCGTCGCCCACCGGCGGCCCGTCACTGGCCCCGACAGTGCTGCCCTCGACGGCGCCGACAGCTACGAGCAGTATCAGTCACGGACCTACGGCGTCTTTCTCCACGACCACGTCCCCGTCGGCGTCGCCCACCGGCGGCCCGTCACTGGCCCCGACCGTGCTGCCCATGACCTTATCACCGGCCACCGGTCATCCGGTTATGCAAACGGAGGCACCCTCTTCACAATCAGTCGCAACTACACTATCCTCCACCATTATTTTTACCGATGCATCGTACGATTCCTTTATGAACGATTCCTCCTGCATTTCCGATTTCATCGATGCGATGGCACGCAGCGCAGATGTCAGCACAGACCAAGTGTTGGTTGAAACGGTCACAAGCGGCAGTGTGATCATTGCATCGAGCATCTTGTACTACAGTAGCACCGCTGACTACTCCGCGATGCAGTCGCTCTTGTCCACCTCCCCCTCCACCATCTTCAGTGCCAGCTCAGCGCTAGGTGAATACTCGGTCGATTCCAGGGATGTCCTAGTCGCCACGCACTCCTCCTCGCCGACTTCCTCGCCGACTTCCACTGCCGCTCCATCCACCGTGACCATTGGCGCCACAGCCTCCCCCAGCACTGCGCCTGAAGATGACGCAAACTCACCGCTTCAAAGTCACACAGCAGGTGTGCTGCATGCGGCCCTTCCTTTTTGCTTCATATTCCATATCGTGCCGAATGAGCTTGCTTGATACGCTATGGCTACTTTCTTCTCCTGTAGGAGTCAGCTTTTGGCCGCCCAACCAGCGCGTCGCTGCAAAGAGAGCAGGGCAACTCGGGTGAGCGATTCACCACAAGGAGTGTGCAGTCTACAGATTTGCCGGTGTGGTCGGGCGCAGAGTGATACACGGCCACGATTGACAACAAAGTATTCTGAAGCATGCAATACTTCCCTCTCCTCACTGACAATGCAATACTCCAAAGCATAGAAAATTCCCGCCCCCTGATTATTGACAGTGCAATACCCCTCGCCCCCTGACTATTGATGATGCAGCATCCCTCGCCCCTGACTATTGACGATGCAATATTCCCCGCTCTCTTACTATTGCCAAAGCAATATCCCCCGCCCCTGACTATTGATGATGCAATACCTCGCCCCTGACTATTGACGATGCAATATCCCCTCGCCCTGACTATTGACGATGCAGCATCCCCGCCCTGACTATTGACGATGCAGCATCCCCCGCCCCTGACTATTGACGATGCAATATCCCCGCCCTGACTATTGACGATGCAATATCCCCCCTTTATAATTGACAGCAATATCCTCGCCCTGACTATTGATGATGCAATATCCCCGCCCTGATTATTGACAGTGCATTATCCTCGCCCCTGACTATTGACAGTGCAATATCCCTCGCCCCTGACTATTGACAGTGCAATAGACTCTGCGCCCTCCCTGACTATTGACAGTGCATATCCCTCGCCCCTGACTATTGACAGTGCAATATCCCTCGCCTGACTATTGACAGTGCAATATCCCCTCGCCCTGACTATTGACAGTGCAATATCCCCTCATCCCCTGACTGTTGACAGTGCAATATCTCCCGCCCTGACTATTGCCGCAATATCCCCGCCCCTGACTATTGACGATGCAGCATCCCCCGCCCCTGACTATTGACGATGCAACACTGACTGACAGTGCAATATCCCTGACTATTGACGCCCCCTGACTATTGACGATACAATACCCCTCGCCCTCTTACTATTGACTATGCAGTATTCCGAAGCGTGCCGTGTCTAACCCCGCCCCTCTGGGGGAAGTATGTGTTCTGAGGGGAGATATGGGGTCAGCTTGCGATTCGAGAGGGTATCCAAGGATGCGTTTGTTAGAATGGGTTTGGACTTACTCTGGTGAAGGATCTGACACCATAGGGAGAGCGATTCGCATCAGAGACAACTGCCGCCGTACCCCGATCGGAGGATCAAAGCATTTTGCACACCGTTAGTGGGCAGCTGACGTTCACCAACCACCACCGCTGGAAGTTCTAGCCACGGGCGCCCTATCTCCCGTGGGGTTCCAGCTCACCCAGACTCTCTTACACATCCGAGAGTCTGGGTGGTGCTCCTGCCAGGCCCGCAGGAGACGCCTGAGAGAAGGGCACGGCAAGAATTTGCAGGATTAGGAGAAGAGAATTGGCAGGATAGGGAGAAGGACTCCCAATCCTGCCAATTCCTGCTGTGTCCTCCCCACGGTGTGTCATTGCCACGTCTGTCGGGTGGCGCCCACCACCACCACCAGCCAGCCAGCCAGCCACATGCCCCTTGCACGTCCCCTGAAGCTGCGCCAGTGCCAAGCCATCCCCTTGTCTTCTCCTCCATCCCACATGCTGATGGATTACTCCCCCGGCCAAGCCCTGTGTGACCAGATCTTCCAGCACCTCTGCAACCCTGCCCCAGTCATGCCCTTGCTACTGCATGCAAACCTCCCGCTCCGAGCTCGGCGACAGGGCTCATCCATCTCCATCAGAATGTCGTCCACACTTAGGATTTGGGTCGATGTCCCTTGGCTGGCCGCACTTGCGCTCACCGGGTCCCCCTCATCTTGGGATCCCCAGATGCCTGGGCTTTGTGTCAGCGCCCCCAGCCCCCCCCCCCGCTCGCAACCTGCCTCTTCGTCCTCACGCTGCTGCCCAGTGGCCCGTTCATCACGTATCACGTTCTGGATACTCTCCATGAGTTGGGACACCATCCTTCCAGCTTCGCTCGTCCCCCCTGAGATCTGCTCCCACTGACCGGTATGCCCACCACATCCACGGTCTTTGACCCGAGCACCCCACCCGAGCATCTCCCTCAAGTCCCCCCACGAAGAAGCCGCCTCCCCGACAACTCAGCCTGTCTGACCTAGGACCGAATCAGGTCCGGCACCCCCTCCCATCTCCATGCCCCCAGGCATAACCCCTCCACCGCCTGCACCCCTGCGTTCTCGAACCGTGGCCAAACCAAGCCGGGCCTCGTCCACCACTCCCATGTCCCCAGACCCGAGCCCCCCACCAATCTGTGCATCCTGGCCAGACTGAGCCGTGCAGTCCGCCCCTTCCACTGCGCCCGTCCAAGCGGCGCGGTTGTTACAGCCTCCCTCGTGGTTGGCATGGCATCGGGGTCAATTAATTTATACTTCTTGCGGAGGTGTGAGGGCTGAGTCCGCACTTGCATGCTCTCCAAAGGGGTCCTGCCCTCCAGGTCAACCCAGCTGACTGCCTGGTATCTGATGGGGCTCTGCTGGGTAGTCCCTGGGGTGAGGGGCTGAGCCATACCAACGTTGGTCCCACCCCGGTGGTGTGTGCTTATCCTTGGGCCGACTCGTTTGCCACACCGTAGCCGCAGAAGACCGGCTGCATTGTGTACCTACGCCGGGGATCAAAGGATTCAGCACTCACATGGGGTCACTCATCCGGATTCTCCGGAGCTCGCTCGTGAAGAATGGGACCCCCTAAGCCTCACTGAGCCACCCGCGCCCCTCTGCATCCGCACCGCCGGCGCACTGCTGCCGCGTGCCTGAAGCCAGTTCATCCCTGCCCCCCGAGCTGTGTGAGCCATATCTCCACCACCAAGCCTACGCGCAGGACCACCAATCTGCCCCCTGAGCCTCACTGGGCCACCTGAGCCCCTCTGTGGCTGCCCCACCGGCGCACTGCTGATGTGTCTCTGAAGCCGACTCACCTCCGCCACTCGAGCCATCTCTTCACCACCAAGCCCACATTCAAGACCACCCCGCTGTCCCGGTGGTGTGCGTGAGTGTGAATGGATGGGTGTGGGTGATGGGATGTGGCTGGCCCTGTGGTACCTTTCTGGCGGGTGCTGCCTCTTAGGGAGCGTCGTGGATTCGTGTGTAGCTGACTCTCCCTTTCTTGTCCGGTGCCTTATGGCGCTCTCATCTGCCGGGGGACTGGTGGTCATTTGCCGCGGTATGAGGTGCTGGCACCTCGTTGTGAACGGGGGCGACCACTGGAGGGATGCGGATGGTGGGATGTGGCTGTCCCTGTGGTACCTTTTTGGCGGGTACTGCCTCTTAGTAGGGAGCGTCGTGGATTCGTCTGGCGCTGGCTCCCGTTCTTATCCAGTGCTTCATGGTTATTACACGTGCGGGGGGACTCGTGTTCATAGGCCCACATATGGGGCACTGGCTCCTCGTTGTGAACGGGGACGACCGCCTGTTGGAAGTGGTTGTTGGGATGCGGTTGTCCCTGTGGTGCCATTCTGGCGGGTACTGCCTCTTGGAGAGCTCGGTAGATTCGTCTGCCTTTGCTGCAAGGAGAGGCGGAGAGCGGTGATGTCCACGTTCCGTGCCTTCCCTTGATTCTGCGGGGAGCACTTCGGTGCCCGCACTTGTATTTTTCGTTCACTGGATACCAGCACTTAGGTTTCCGTGTTTGTTTTTTTTCCCATCAGACCTCCATGCCAGCGACAGATGGAAACATTTTTTGGGGTGCCCAGAGCGAGTAGGGGAGACCTTGGTGGAGAGTGCACCGAAGCTGAATATCCCCTGTCTGGTTTGAAACCTTTAGCTTGCCTGGGTTTGAGCATCGGATTGGAATATTTCCATGACGGACCTGCGGTGCAAAGCTGGATGAGCTCCCAGCTGCCCCACATTCTCGGCTATGATTCGTGTTTGTGATGGGTTCGCTTTGCACTTGGTTTGGGATGGGTCGAAGTGAATGATATCTTGCCACGGCCCCGCCCTGTTGCTGAATGCTTCTCACTCCACTGGGATGATGGTGGGCTGGCTTTTTGTCGGCGGATCTCATGCCATTCAGTGTGAGCGGATTTGCAGTTTGCGTCTTCCCTTGAATTGCGTGGGGAGCACCTCGGAACCTGCATTTGGTGTGTGCCTCCCTTCACCAATCCATGCTGGCGATACTTGCTGTGCGAGCCGCTGGGGGGCCTGCCACCAGAACACGCTTACTTCGCGTTATCTGGATGTTGGTAGGCCACGTGTGACGCGCCCAGAAGGGATTCATGCCAGTCCGTGGTGTTGCTGTAGAGTACTTGAATGCTTTTCACATCCACTGGGATGATAATGGGCTGACTTTGGTCGGCGCCCCTCATGCCGCTCAGTGTGTGTGTGTAACTCGCGGTCGGCCGACTGACCTGGTGGGTTGCGGGAGGTGGCAGCCATGGTGCTGGTGGGCGCTCTTGGGGTCACCACCCTGTTCAGCTGCTGCCTCCCTGTGGCGACGCGCTTGCGGAACACTCGCGTGTGCAGGGAGCGGCGAGAGGAGGCGGACCTGCTGGAGGCGATGGAGCATATGGTGGCGGTGCGCGGGGAGAGATTCGAACGCTTCTGCGAGCCTTTGGCGCGCCGCAACACGGTGTCCATGCGGCAGGACTCGCTGGATGGCGCGCAGGTGAAGGCCTCGCGCGCCTCGCTGCGCACCTTCGCAGAGAATCACAAGAAGCGCACAAGCCTGCTCTCCATGTTCAGCTCGCCCATGCCCGCCGGTAACGCCACGACCCGGGCAGAGGGCGAGGATGAATTTGACCTCGAGTCCCTAGAGCACTCGTTGCAGCACCGCAAGGAGAAGAAGGCGAGGAAAAATGCCAGCCTGTGGGGCTTCCAACCCGTCCGCATGTTCACCATCAAAAGCGAGCTTGCGGGGGAGGAAAAGTACATCCTGAATCCGCTGGCGGCAGCCCCGGAGGTCCCGCAGCGCCTAGATTCCGAAGGAGCTCCAAAATCCAACGGAGAGCAAGCGTCGCCTACAGAGGCGTGTGCCATTGAGCTGACGGAAACCTCCGAGAACGGAAGGAGGCACACGCTGAATCCTCTCTGCGGCGATCCCAGGAACGCTGCACCTTTCCAGCAGGGGGCGCCTGCTGGCACTCCCGGGTGTCCTGAGCCCCTTGACCTTGCGCTGGCGGTGCTGCAGGGGCACCCGCCTCTGCTGCAAAGCAGGGTGCGGGTGCAGGGCGCCCTGAGCTGCTTGGAGCAGTTGCTCGGGGGACGCGCCGAGGCGGTGGCAGCTGCGCGCCTGGGCCCGGCGCTGCTCGCGGCATCTGGGGACGCCCTAGCGGCAGGCGTGGGTTCCCTTCAGAAGGCTTTTGGGCAGTGCGAGGCGAGCGAGGCGCTGGCGGCGCTAGCGGCGGCGCCAGCGCTGCTCGATGCCCCGGAGGACGTGGTGCAGGAGGTGATGCCGGTGCTGGCTCGTGCGCTGGGGGGGCTGAGGGGCGCAGCTGAGGCTGTTGTTGCGAGCCCGGAGCTGCTCGAGCTGCGCGGCCAGCAGCTGCAAGACACCTTCTCCTCCTTGGAGGCGGTGCTGGAAGAGCCTGAGGCGGCGCAGAGGGTGTGTCTGGGGGCACCTATGATCCTCACCCACAATTTCACAGAGGTGATGGGTACGTTCAAAGCACTGGAGGTGGTGTTCGGCGGCCTCGAGGAGGCGCAGCACGTGGTGCAGTTGCTGCCGGAGGCGCTTCTACTGGACGGGGCACGTCTCACGGGTGTGATGTCGGCGCTGCTAGGGACGCTCCAGGACCCGGAGTTCGCCCGCGTGGTGATGCTCGCCATGGCGTGTAACCCGCGAGTGATGCTGACCCACCGAGAACGCACCAGTGAGGAGGTGTGCCGCGTTCTGTTGGCGCTGGTGGAGGTGCTAGGAAGCACGAGCCGCGCGGTGAAAGTGGTGCGCCGGTACCCATGCGTGCTGCTAGCCAAGGAGGTGAACTTGCGGCAGGTGGTGGATGAACTGGTGGGCATGCTTGGGGCGAGGGAGCCTGCGATACGGGCCGTGAAGGCGCGGCCGGCGCTCCTCCTCGCGCGGCCACAGCTGCTGCTGGAGGCACTCCCGGATCTCGTCGGGTTGCTCGGAAGCCTGGACGCTGCCCTCGAGCTCCTTGCTAGTAATCCCTTGCTGCTCCGATCGGACGGCCTGCCATTGCTGGCGACGATGGAGGGCCTATGGGAGGCCTTCGGTACGGTTCAGGCAGTGGCCGATGTGGTGCGCCTGCACCCGGCAGTGCTGACGCTGGGTGCGGAAGCAGTTCTTCACCGAATGCACGCGCTCGCCCGGGGACTGCAGGGCCAGGCTGAGGCGCTGGCCGCAGTGCAGAAGAACCCTGTGCTCCTCGTGTTCGACGCTGGGGACTTGGAGGTGGGGCTGCGGGGAATGCGTGAGGCCTTGGGCGGTACGGCGGCGGCGCTGGAGGTGGCACAACACAATTCAGCAGTGCTGGCCACGCACCCTGACACCATGCGCGGAGCAATGGACGCTCTCGTGGCACTCACCGCATCAAGGGACGCCGCAGTGCGCGTCGCCATACAGCACCCAGCGATGTTCTGCGCTCCTGGCAGCGCCATAAAGGATGTTCTCACTGCGCTGACTGCAGTGTTTGGCTCGCAATCCCAAGTCGCAGCCCCAGGTGACCCAATCCAGGAGGTTGCGGAGGTCACCAACACGGACTGCGAGGCCAAGGGCGCATGCCACGAGCGGACTGCCCAGCCTGGCGGGGAGGGGAGGGCGAGTGTATCCAAGCTTCGCAGCTGGAGAGGCGCAGTGGACCGAGTTGGTTTTTTGGCAATGCTTTGGAATGGTTTCGGAGACTCGGACGTGAATTTGAGTAATGATGAGCAGGCGGAGCTGGTGTCGCAGCCGCAGCTGGCGTGCAGGCTGGCTATGGACGAGGTGGAGCTGCGCATGCAGATGCTGCAGGACACGCTTGAGCGAGTGCCGGAGGAACACCATGATTGGATCACCAGGTCCGTCATGTGTGTGCGAGATTCAATTGAGAAGCTCGCAGGAATGGCGGATAATGATGCAGATGTGACTTTGGAAGACGTGACGCGTACGAGCACCCCAGTCCTGGAGGCTATCAACGAGTCCCTGCTGTTAGCGAAGCAACGGCTCAAATCGGACACACGGAACTTCAAGCTTCTCTGGCGGAACTCAATTCGTCTCACCATGCAGCAGCCGAATGTACGGGTTGACCACCTAGCGTATGAGAATATTATCACACACATTCGTGCAAATCTACAGCCGGTCGGGAATGACGGACAAGAAACCATGAATGCCAACACGGAAGCAGCGGGCATGAAGTCGGACCGGTCATCAACGATCTCTTTGCACGATGTGCGTATTCTCAGTTATCTCTCGTTGAGAGATGTTCCCCCCATATCACAATGAATACTTGCTCGCTTGCTTACCCTCGTCTGTCTCCTCAAATCCTGGTCTGCGGGTAGGCCAGATGCTCACTGTAAAGGCCGGATCTCACAATATGCCATGTGCAAAGAGCTTTCTGCGCCGCTTGAAAATAGCTTTTCGGGGTGAAATTAAGCGCGATCCACAACAGCAGCACCCTTTGTTTGCTGGTCTCGACGGTGAAGCATTACTTGTTATGGAAAGCGGCGTATGGAAATGTATGAGAGGCCAAAGCATTGCCATGTGTCTGCATCCGCTGTGATTCGTCCTGTCCATGCTACAACGTAGTGTGGAGTTCGGTTGCTGAGAAGTGAGATCGCACTTCACACTTGTTTCATGGAGATAGCCGGGGATATCTGCTGTAACAGAGATCCGCGGCATATGCCATAGAGTGATGGCCGCGTCCTGGTTTCTGTGGTGCATATCTGCCCTGTCAGGTATCCAAAGAGCTGCAAGCGAAGCTGCAAAATCGACGCAACGTGATTCTCGGTGACGGTGCAGCACAGCGGTTTAAGCAGCTTGTTGGGCATTCATGAGGGCTCAAGCAAGTTCAGGGAATGTTGGCATCCAATGATCATCTTGACAGGTGGGTAGACACGTGTCTTCTTTGCAAGCACCGATTTCTGCAGTACCACTTGCCAATTGCTGTCATTTTTACACTTATCACAATTTATACAACTCGTACAATTAGTACATTTTAGTTGGAGAAATTATTGTAGAGTAATTCATTTGGTTTGCCTCGATGTGCACTTTAACAAATGCCTCGTATGGTGGGTAAAACGCAAGTATTTTTGTCCCGGTAAGTACATTCCCATGGTGGGACTCGCCAGTGTTTCCTCATGTTAATACGTTTACTTACTGTAAAGACCTTTCGTCTTGCAATATGTGGCGGTGCATATGCCCTGTGTGTATGGCTGCCGTACTGGCTCCAATTAAGTGGGAGCCTGCTGTTTTCTGAGACTGCTATTAGCATTAAGGCCTACAACAATAACCATATACCAGATGTATGTTCACTTTGCCGGCATCGGTGACCTGATGTATTATCAGTTCTAGCGTGAAGCTCTGAAGGTAGTTTTGACTGTATAAATAACTGTGGGTGCTAGGATGAACACACAATAAGTGATGGTTGCACGAATGGTCCTTATAATGAGTTTCGACAGCATTAGCTGATGATCGCCCTTTCACTGCAATTATGGTTGTGCCCGAAATGTGTGAGCGGACACAAACATAAGGACGACATTTTCGTCAAAACAGCCATATTTTTTACCAACCCATGACGGGATCATAGCCTAAACGCAGTACAAGAGAAACGGCAGGTAGCTCGAGATGCTCAACCGGCAATGGTGCGCGCGGAGTACGTAGTGTTCACTGTTGCTGGTTGGGATCCAATTGGTGTTTTCCAGTCACGGACGATTGGTGAAAATGACTATGGCATCAGTCCTGCGTCTGACCGAGCCGAGATTCTAACATAAGGTGTCTTTGGTTTTAGAGCTCAGCGGAAACGAAAATACTGTCGTACTTGTGTTTCCAGAACTGGTGTCACCGTGATGATGCAGGAGATCTGTGAGAATAGGCTTATTTCTGCGGAAATAACTGCACCACTGCAGGCACAAAGTTTCATTTGATATTTTTAACCTTCTAGAGGTGCGCGTGTAGAATGCAATTCTAGTCAGGTTTGACTGCAGCAAGATGCCTTTACTGATGACGGGCACATTCTGGCTTTTTTAAGCATGCGTAGTCATGACTGCACAATAATATTATGGGCAGAGTGAACAGTGCTGAATGGAGAAATATGTCTCGAAAGTTGGAATCGGGAACGAAACACTTGAGCTATGCAACGGCGCTTTGCCGGAGGTTCCCAAATATGCATTCAACAGAAGCACGCGAACCTGATAATGCCGAGCACAAAGTCTGAACTTAAGGCTATATCAACAAACCTTGGCAACAATAATATAAGCAATTAACTCACAAACTCTAGACGGAATCCGACAGTCTGCTTTCTTCTTTGGCACGACTTGCCTCCTCGGAACGAAAGTATGTGCTGAGCCTGCGCTCGGCCTTAATCAACTTGCCCGAAGTGCGGTCCTGCCACTTCTCACTTCCCGGGCTGCCCGGACAGTTCAGCTCAGCCTGCTCTTGGCGCAGCTCCAAGCTATCCACCAAGTACTTTGTGCTACCACCAAACACCCATACCGTGAACAGCACGATGAGCACCGTAGCTGTCATCAGAGCTTTGGTATCCTCACCTTCGAGATCCGATTGCGCAGAGAGGCAGAGCGCGAAAGCAATGGCGCCCCTCAGGCCCGAGAATGCTAATGCGCCCTTGAATCGTCCATTGATCCTGTTTTCCTTGCTGCGCCAGCTATTAATGATGCCCGTGCACAGGTATATTTCCCCGAATCTGCTGACAAGGCAAGCAAGGAGACTTATGCATGCGAACCTGACATAAGCGCCTGAGAGGTTCAAGCTAAAAACGGCCACGCCCATGTAGATGAAAATAAACATCTCCGACACAGATGCCGCCAGCTTGTAGAAGTTCGACACAAGCTCGTTCGCATCTGAGCTCAGGTTGACGACAGTGTAGCGCGCCATGGCCACCCCGCAGAAGAGGATAGAGACCATGCCACTCAGCTCGAAGCACGTCGCCAGCAAGTAAGCTAGATATGGTGAGAGCATCACCAGCGCCGCCTCGTGGTGCTCATACCCGGGGGAGTTTAGCGAAGTATGCTTCAACAATAGGCTAATCGCAAGCGCAACACCAACACCGATAAGCACCGAGCCGAGGAGACACATCCAGAAGGTCCCGAACACCATCAACATGCTGCTGCTGGTAAGAGGAATCGTTTTAAACGAGAGCACAGAGGCATATAGCACGATAGAGATGGCATCATTCATCACGCTCTCTCCAAAGACAAGACTGTAAAGATCGAGATCTGCGTTGAGGTCTTGAAAGATGGCAAGAGTTGTGACGGGGTCCGTCGCGCTAATGAGCGCCCCAAAGCACATGGAGTCTAGCAGCGGTAGGTCCAGCGAGTACCCGAGCTGACCACTTTCGTAAACTACGAATCCTACTGTCAGCATGGATATCGTAGTTCCCAAAAACGCGTACAAGCATATGGCGTCGAAATTGTGCCAAAAACGATGCTTTAAAACAGTTGCGACGATGTTAAACCCGGCGTCGAAGATTATGGGTGGCAACAGGACAAGGAAAAAGAAGTTGTCGTCGAACACCAGTGCTGCATACATGCGCACCCAGAATTTTAAGACTGAGGTTATCTATGCTCCGGGCATTGGTGAGCGAGGCTTCGCCTCAACGCAATACGAATGAAAATGTGAAGAACTCTTAAGCTTAGATCGCTCGACTCGAACGAAACAAAAAAAATGAGCGAAAGAATCAAAAAGGCCATTAAGTCCAGAGGATGCATGCTTTTTAAAGTGGCTTTGTTCGCAGGAGGAAGAGCGAAGAGACACAAGTGTATCAGGATTCCTTCACACAAGTGTTCAAGCGTGTCCTTTGACACACGTACCTTTTTCGACTGTGATGAACTCTCCCATGCCTCCAACCATATACAGGAATGAATTGTTGGCCGAGTATTGCATAGCAGCGCCAAACACACACCCCAAAAGAAGTGCGGCGCCAGTTTCGTGGAGAACCATGATCCCATTACGCTTCAAGTGGTAGCCGATTATGTATGTCAGAAACATCAGGGAAAGAAAAACGAGAATAGGAAGGCTAGTATCCACGACTTCTTCTACCGAATCACCCCGAACGACTTCCTGTTGAGCTTTTCTGGCGAGCAACTCGAGTGAAGGCGGGGAGGCAACACTGAGAGTCACATTCGGCCCGTAATCTTCGTCGTCGTCTTCAGGTGCAAATAGTTCTTCACCAAACGTCTGGAGAAGTTGTGTAATATTTGCTTCCGAGCAAGGATTAGAAGCTGACATCTGCGAGCTAATACGCGTCATCGCACTTGCCGTGTGCCTCTGTCTGATGTGACCGTCCCTCATGTTTGCTGTCAACCTATCCCAGAGCTGTGTGCTGCCCGGATTCGATCTCGATAGCGACAATTTTCAGAACTCTTCAAATGATATTCAAGTGGTCCCGTTTTCAATTCAGATTAGGGAAGGGAATGGGGAAAATAGCATCATTGCATCACCGCACTTGTACATTGAATTTAAGTAGAAAACGTTTCAGGTGATCAGGATCACACAACCAGAACTTGAACTTGCAACTTGAACTTCGAACTTGAAGAGCATCCAGCGTGCTTCTTGCTCGTTTGCTCGAGCAGTCGAGTCCCTCGCCTGGACGGGAGTGAAGCTGAAGGCCACAACCATCCCGATCCGATCGCACTCGCCTGAAGCGGTCACCTCTCGACTGAAAAAGATTCCCCCCCTTTTTTCCCTTCCCCCCTCTTTTTGTCTCCCCTTTCCCCTCCCCATCTTTTTGTCCCCCCTTTTTTGTCCCCCCTTTGTCCCCCTTTGCTGTCCCCCTTTTTTTCTCCCCTTTTTTTCTCTCCCCCCTTTCTCCCCCTTTTTTTCTCCCCCTCCCCTTTTCTCCCAATTTTCTCCCCTTCACCCCCTTTTTCTCCCCCTCCCCGCCACCCTCATGGGAACACTGACTCTCACCCCCCATAAGGGGGGAGGTCAGTGGTGCCCTGTGTCACCCCTCGCCTGCTCGGATGTCACTTGCAGTGCCTGTTGTCTATCTCCGCTCGTGTGTCAGTGTCACGGTCCGTCCGCTAGCTTAAAACTGTGTATCTCCCAGTTTAATCTGACTTAGCCGAACCGAGAAGCTCTGCCTCACTGCCTTGACATTTTACAGTGCAAGCTAATATATCACTATATTATCAGCTTTCACATCAGGTCTGGACCCACCTACGTTCAGAGGTGTTTTTCTTGTCTTCCGTCCGCTTCGCGCCCTACGATTCTATCCGACACTTCAAATTAGTACCGACATTTCTATTAGTACCGACACTTCAACCCGACATTCGACCTCCTTGCCTTCGCATAGGTCACCCTAGTACCGACATTTTTTAGTACCGACATTTACCTTAGTACCGACACTACAGCGCACTTTTTTGTGCGTTTCCGATCAACTGGACCGACATTACTTTTTACCCGACACGGCTTCCGCCCGACGTGAGACGATTGGTTCCGCGCTTCGTGCTGCACGCACACGCGCTGGTGCGTCACCATCCCCGTCACCGACGGCTTCGCACTCTTCACCATCTTCGAGTGCTCGACCCCGCCGCATCGTTGGGACTTCGTCCTTGCGTGCAAAACCGACATCTACGATTGAAGCCCCAACAACTTTTGATTTCTTCAATGACCCTGACGTTTTGGTGACTACGCCTGTGGAGGAGGGCCGCGAGGAGGAGTTTCGTGATCAACTTTCTTACGCTTTTACGTATGGAAGTGACCTCGTGAGCTTCCTCAAGTCCGCTGGTTTCAAGCTTCCCGCTGGTTACACCTTTGACAACGCCACCGCCGACGCTGACTTCGCTGCCTTCACCGCTGGACTGGCTCACGTCATGTTCCCGATCTCGTACGCGGAGTCGGCCAAGCTGCTTGACCTGGAGCACGACTACGATTTCTATCACTCTACTGTGAACGAGATCCTGTTCTGCCTCCTGCCTCACCCCCTTCGTGGTAACGCATTATCTGTCTACCACGAGTGTGCGCGTACCCATCCCGCTGACGGCCGCTATGCACTCCAACGACTTCGCTACGAGGTCGAGGGCGTGCCCGACGCCGATGGTATGCGCTACTGGACCCAGATGAGGGCCGTCGTCCTCTCTGAGACCGTAGACCCAGCTCCACAGCTGGCTACGATTCGACGCCTTTGTGAACGTCACCACAAGCTCAAGCCTGCGTACTCCGACTCCGACCGCGTTGCTGACCTCTGGCACATCCTGTCCGAGTCCGCCAAGAAGAGTCCGTACGTCGCCCCACTGTACCTGGTGGTGCTCCGCGAATTACGGTCAGGTCACATCTTTACTTTTGACCGCCTCGCGCTCCGCATCCGTCTCGCATTTCGGGACGAAAGCCCCCTAGCCACACTTTCGTCCCCGCCCAGCCCCGACACTCGGTCCGAGGGTTCTGGGTACCGCCCTAAGACCGCCACCCAGAAGCCCCAGACCCCTGACCCGCCCGGCCGCCCTACGGCCATGGCACTCCGCGCGAAGAAGCAGTCCGACACGCCGCTTGATGGGAAGTGGGTGGCCGACACCCCCACCGCCTTATACCTTAAGTGGTCTGGTACTGGTTATCCGTGTGCTGTCTGTTTCCGCGTGTGGGGTGTCACAGATGCTCATCCCGACACTCGTGGTGCTTGCCCCTTCGTGTGCATCGAGGCCTTCGCCAACAACAAGCACCTGGTCACCTCCAAGCCGGCTCCGCCTCGCCCGCCGCTCGACCCGCCGCCTGCTGACACCGCCCCTGCCCCACCTGCTGTGCCCGTTGATGCAGCATTCCAGTCCGTGCGGCTCTTGCTGCCTGCACCTGGTGGTGGTGACACGATTGACGATGACGACGGCGATGCTCTGGTGGTGCCTGCGGCTGAGGACCTTGCCCCACCGCTTCCGGATGAGCCCGTCGGTGCCGCCCTGGCCTTCCAGGACGAGGACACCGACTGGCCAGCACTCCGATCTTCACCTGTTTGGGTGCCGCACATTCCAGGAGCTGGAGTCGTGATTGGCACTCAGCTCCAAACCCTAGATTGAGACCCCTGAATTGGCACATCGCGAGTTGACTAGTAGCTGAGAAACATTACATTTCTTCTAGCCGCCTGCCCGGGAGTACCGGCTGGCCCTGCAGTGCACCTCCCACCTTCGGGGTGAGGTGGTGTCATGGGAACACTGACTCTCACCCCCCATAAGGGGGGAGGTCAGTGGTGCCCTATGTCACCCCTCGCCTGCTCGGATGTCACTTGCAGTGCCTGCTGTCTATCTCCGCTCGTGTGTCAGTGTCACGGTCCGTCCGCTAGCTTAAAACTGTGTATCTCCCAGTTTAATCTGACTTAGCCGAACCGAGAAGCTCTGCCTCACTGTCTTGACATTTTACAGTGCAAGCTAATATATCACTATATTATCAGCTTTCACATCAACCCCCCCTTGCTGAAATCTGTATAGGCAGTGCTGGACTTCGGGTTTAGGCTTAGTTATTATGGGCTCTAACTAGCCCCTAATAACCTGCTTCCGTATCGTGTCCGTGACATCCTAGCACTGTACTGTACAGTAGTACAGTACAGTAGTACAGTCTTACTTCACTGTCTGGGTTTCCGAGAGCATAAAGCCTCGGCCAGACACTGTTTATGTGATTATCAGTTTGATGCTCAGCGAGCTTAGCCGGACAGCGGATCTGTCTTCCTCGCAGGTTATGGCCCGCACCGGCTTTCCGGTGATTCTGATGATGGCACAGCGCCTTGCTGTTGCCATGTGCTGGACTTTAGGTTCAGGGTTATTATTATGGGCTCTGATAGCCCCTAGCCTGACCTGTCTCTGATCGGAACCGTGACTCCGCTAGTAGCTAGGATGACAGTACAGTAGTACTGTACTGTCAGTCATCACTTCGTATTATCCGGGTTTCCGAGATGCATGATAAAAGCACTCGGCCGGACTGATTATGGGAGCTTAGCCAGTTTGTTTTACCCGAGCGGAACACCTGTTCTCGCAGGTTATGCGCGTCACCACTTCCCTAGTAATTCTGATGGCACAGCGCCACGCTGTTGCCATGATTGGCTAAGTTTTGACACAGAGATGGGGTGGGCGCCCCCTTAGACAGTAGCTTTCTCTCCGCAGTATGGCCTACTTTTGAAGTGGAGATCAGTTTTTTCGGCATTTATTCGGCAGAGTATCGTCGCTGGGTATGGTTATATTTTACGTTCCGTTTGATCAGCGGGCAGGACACTCCGCGTTTTGTGGGTCGCTCCCACGATTAGCCACTCGGCTCATGACCTGCTTGATTGTGCTATTGCTTGCTGAGGCTCCTGCAGGAAATGGCCGCTGCGAGATTGTCCATTACTGTCGCACCGCTAGCCCGCAATCCCATCTCACCGTCATTTTAAAAATGGACACAACGCCAAGACCACGTACACGCGCTAGGGCGCGTAAGTTAGCGACTATTTTCGATGATGTTGGGGCACTGAATTCGGCTACCCCCACGACGCCGCATTTGGCTTCGGCTGACGAGTCGGCTGCGGCTGCAACGCTCGTTCAGCGGTTACGAAAGGATTCTTTCGATGTTCAATGTGCGAAGACAGCAGCCACTAAAGTTCTGGGAGACAAAACGGCAAAATTTCATGGCAATGAGTCGTCGGCTTCGGACATTTTTTCGCAGCTGGTTTCCGAGATTCAGCAGCTTTTCACGCTGCAGTCGCAGGCACTTGCACCCCTGTTTGAGCTGTCTGCTGCCGATGTCCCTGTCATGACTGCTGCAAATGAGCTGTTGTATTCTGTGCTGTTGCTGCTGACTGCGCCAGGGTCTCCTGCCCGTAATTGGGTGGAGGCTTCTGGGGCCGATGTTCCTGCTGACGGCAAACGTGCCACCCTCGAGGTGGTGCGTATGCTCGCTGATGATTCGACTCCGTTCGAGTCTCTGACTGAGCTGCTTGACGTGAGAATTTCAGATGAAAGTGACCCTGACTCTGGCATTCGTCTTTTTAACAGTTGTCTTCGGGATGCGCAGCGTCTGCAGACGCTGCCCGAGGACGCTGTTAAACGGCAATTCCTCTCTGCCCTGTCTGGACCGGCTTACGCCACGCTGGTTGACTCGTTTGCTCGAGCTGACCAGCGTGCGGCTGTAAGTCTGCTCACCCTGCAGGCGCGCGTGCGCGAGCAGTACCGCTGCGGGCGGCTCTCGAGCAAGCGCACCGCGGGGCGCCCCATGTCCGTAGCATCTTGCACCACTGACACTGGCCTGGCTTCGGCCATCGAGCGGCTCAGTTCTCAGTTGGTCAAGTTGCAGCGGGATGTGGATTCCCTTAAGAAGGGTGGCTCCAAGCCACCTCATGGGAAACACACTCCGCGCGGCTTCCACCGACCTGGAGTGCAACCGCTTGCTCATTCCGCCTCTTCGGAGGTGGCTTTTGACAAGCGGTCTGGCACCTTTGTCCCAACGTGCAGGCACGAGAGGTGCCGCGCCGTTGGGTCGAAGCATTGGCTGAGTGAGTGTCCTCACAAGGACACTCACCCCTTGTCCATTTCGGCATCTTACTGCCAAGCCGTCGAGTCTTACGACTCCGACGTGCTCGCCCTTCGTTTTCAGCGGTATTATGACGCTGGGGATGAGGGGTCCATGGAGCACATGTGTGCTCTCGTGGGGCAACCTGAAATCTGTGAGCTGTCTGCGCATTCCTTTGCTCCAGAGCCTACGGCTCTACAACAATTCAAGGATGCTGCTGCCTCTGCTGAGTCTGCACCTGATGAGCACCTTTCCATTGGCCGTGTTGCATTTGCTGAGGTCAGCGGTCCGCTTGCTGGTGGTGTCGCTGAGCCGACCGCCAGCAAGCAGCTGCTGCCGAAGGCCTCTGCACCCGTGCATGGTGAGCCGATTGACTTGCACGAGGTCAGCAGTGCCGCCTTCGTGCCGCCGTCTGCCTCTCTGGCTCTCGGCCCGATGGCTTCTGCTGACAATTCATTCAAAACATTCAACACTGTCCACCCTGACTGGCTTGACATTGACCCTGAGCCTGTTCGAGTGTGTGACTCCGATGACGATGGAGAGGGCTCCAACTACCCTCCTGGTGTCTGCCTGACTGAAGTTGAAGGGGGTGCACCGCCGGCGGCTGCGGCATTTCGGCGGTTCGGAGTCCCCAGAGGCTCCAGGCCATTTGGCATCGGAGAATTTGCGCTCACTCTTTTCATGGTGGCTACATTTCTGTCCAGTGCTACGGCGATGCCGACACTCGTGGTCGGCGGTGGTGTCAGGGGCCTGGTTGAGCCCGGAGCCACCTACGGCTACGGTGCGGTTCATCCCGGTGGTGCATTACTGGATTCTTTTTGCCCGTCCGTGATTGCTACTGGTTCGTCAATGCCGCCGCGGGGTGTGGAACCGTTCTTTTCTCAATCGACCTCAGCGGCTCTGCAGTTTGAAAGTCTTGCCACTCCACTCCGGGATCCGCCTGACCCACTTGGGTCTGGTGGTGTCAACACTTATGAAATTTCATCTCAACTTACTTCGGATGTTTTCCTGCCTTGGAATCCGTCTGCTGAACTCGGCTCTGCCGACCAGCTTCACAGTGGCTAGAGTCTGCTTGTTTCAATCCCTGGAGGTGTGATTAGCCTTAGCCGCAGTGGTGGGTTGTGCCGGGACAAGTCCCCGGGCACCCAGCTAGAAGTATATTTGTTTCCAGTGAATGCTGTTTGTTATCTGCTTACTTAGCTCCGCTTGCCTAGCCCTATTAGCTACAGTCACAGCTCCGGGTGGTGTGCTGGACTTTAGGTTCAGGGTTATTATTATGGGCTCTGATAGCCCCTAGCCTGATCTGTCTCTGATCGGAACCGTGACTCCGCTAGTAGCTAGGATGACAGTACAGTAGTACTGTACTGTCAGTCATCACTTCGTATTATCCGGGTTTCCGAGATGCATGATAAAAGCACTCGGCCGGACTGATTATGGGAGCTTAGCCAGTTTGTTTACCCGAGCGGAACACCTGTTCTCGCACCATGTTCGGCTAAGTAGGACGTAGGAGGGGTTGAGCGCCCACTTGGGCGGTGGTGTATCATTCTCGCGGTATGGCCTTTTGACATGGCAGTGATGGCGGCACGCGTTGTGCTCGCCTTCGCTGCGCAGGAGATCAGTTTGTGACGGATTATTTTTTATTTTGCAGCAGTATCGTCGCAGCGAGAGTTGATCTGCATCGTGCGCCACTGGCCCTGGCGAGGACGCTCCACACGTTGTGAATTTTGGCCACTCTCATTCTTCCGCTCACGACCTGTGATTTTCAGTCTGTACTGCTGAGACTTCTACAGAGTATCTGGCCGCCGTGACGATTCTTACACCACCACCCTTGATTAGCTCAACCTTTCCGCTGTCTCTCCATCATGGTTACCACAGCAAATAGAATGACGCGGTCTCGCGTCCGTAGATTAGAGACGATTTTTGATGATGTGGGTGCGCAGCACACTGCGACACCACACACCCCGCAGCTGCCAGCTCCGTCCACCGCAGCTGCGAGGGAGGTTCTCGACAAATGTCAGCAGCTTGCTCGCGACAATTTTGACAGGAAGGTTGCAAAAATCGTTGCCACGAAAATTCTCGGAGACAAATCAGACCGCTTCGCTGGTACGGAGTCCGACGCAGTCGACGTTTTTTCGCAGATCATGCATGAGCTTCGGGCACAGTTTCTTCTGCAGTCGCAGGCACTTGCTCCCCTCTTTGACCTGACTGACATGACTGTTGCGGCTAGGCATGAGGGCAACGAGTTGCTGCTTTCGGCTCTGACGTTTCTGGCTCGCCCTGGCTCGCCTGCTCGTGACTGGCTTGAGGCCTCTGGGTCTGACGTTCCTGGAGATCGCAAGCGTGCTGCCCTTGAGGTGGTACGCATGCTCCAGGAACGCTCAGAGCCCTTTGACTCTTTTGAGTCGCTGCTGGCGGTTCGCATCCCCAGCAGCGGAGATCCTGACCGTGGAATCCGTGAGTTCAATGGCCTGTTGCGGGACGTTCAGCGTTCCCACAACTTGCCAGAGGACGCGGTGAAGCGGCAGTTTCTCAAGGCTCTCGGCAACTCGGCACTGTATCGTGAATTGGCTAATTCCTTGGCTCGAGCTGACCAGCGGCAGGGCGTGTCTCTTCTCACTATTCAGGCTCGTGTGCGGGAGCAGTTCCGCCACGGCCTGAAAGTCTCTGGCACCCCTATTTCGGCTCTGTCATTCGGCGATGGCGCGTCTGACCTAGCTGCGGCGTTGTCCAGTCTGCAGAAGCAGCTGGAGCGCATAGAAGGAACATCGCCGAGGTGTTTTCCGGATCGGCGCGCCACTCAGCAAGGAAATGCCGAAGAATTCTTTCTATCAAGTCTGAATCCTTCGTGTAAGGGGGGTTACACCAAACGTGTTTCCCGCGCCACTTTTCCTTCAAGCAGTCGGTCCAATAGGTGTCAACCTGCCGGTTAACGCCCATGGAGTCGCAACACGCGTCAACGTCAAACATCCCGTACTGGGCCGCTATCTCCTCAAAGCGCTCCCTGATCAGCTTCCAGTCCTGGCGATCTACGACCTGGTCGTAGTGGGAGCTACCTTCTGGGGGCTTAACGGGCTCAGGTACCTTTCCGGCTGCCTTTGGATGACTCTGGGTCTCAGTATGGGGGAACTCGTCGGTCCCCGGTGCTCCTTTCTCCGGATGACTCTGGACTTCTGCTGTGGCCTGTTCCCTAGCTCGGTCTGCTCTGGTCATGACTGCTAGCGATTCGGCATCCCTCAAGGACTTCTCGCCTACTGCTAGGGTGGCAGCTGCGTCCAGCCAGAGGGCCGGCGACTCTACCCACGTGAGCCCATTCAGATGGGTGAGCTCACCAATGACCGGTGCCGGACTGGTGGGAGGGAAGGACTCGTCCTCGGAATCACTATACTCGAAGGTGGCGCCTAAGACAGATGTGGGATCCTCGTCCTCTTCACATATCTTGCCTTTCGGCTCAGAGTACTCGGGTCCATCGGTGGTGCGA